>JALPVH010000389.1:0-47269 GCA_023242295.1 Diaporthe ilicicola | reverse complement strand
AATAAGTTTTATTATATAAAACTTTTTATAATAACTTATTAATTTACTTTTATAAGCTTATTTATAATTAAAAGCTACTATTTTATATTAATAGCTATAGCGTTAAGCTATATTTATTTATATTAATACTTTTAATAAGCTATTAGCTTTAATATAAACTAATTTATTAAGGTTAAAGCTATTATAGGCTATAAGTAACTTAATTTAATACTATTAAACATTATATAAAAGTGTTATCGCTATATAACTTAAGCTTTTTATATATAAATATAAGTTGCTCGAAATAAGCGATACTAAAAAGCCGCTATTACTTTAATTAAAGTTTTAGCTCTACTTAAATATATATTTATTATTAATTATTTTATTTATTTAAGGTCCCTTATTAAGCTAGAATAATAATAAGTATTTAAAAAGAATAAGGTATAAATTATCTTTTAAATTAATATAATAAGTTTTACTATATAAAACTTTTTATAATAACTTATTAATCTACTTTTATAAGCTTATTTATAATTAAAAGCCGCTATTCTATATTAGTAGCTATAATATTAAGCCGCGTCTATTTACGCTAATATTTTTAATAAGCTATTAGCCTATCGAGGTTAAAGCTATTATAGGCCGTAAGCTAATTTAACGCCGTTAAGCATTATATAAAAGTGCTATTACTATATAACTTAAGCCTTTAAATATAAGTTACTCGAAATAAGCGATATTAAAAAGCTATTATTACTTTTAAGGTTTTAGCTTTACTTTATAAATATATACCTATTTAGTAAAACTAAGCGATATAACCTTATTCTATAAAATTATTTAAAAGTAATTATTTAACTTACCGAAACCGAGATAATTACTAGTTAAGTTTAAATTACCACTTATATACGCTTAAAACTTAGGTAAAGCTATTATATTCCATTATTTAAATATATAAATTTAATAGCTCTACTTATAAGTTATAGAAATAAACTCTATTTATATCGAGTAAATCTTTACTTAAGTAAGAGATTCTCTTATTAAGGTAAAGAAATGCGAAAATAAAAACCTTTTCTTATTTTAATAAATCGATATATTTATTAGCATTTTAGAGATATATAAAATTTATTTAAAAGAAATAGAAAAGTTTATTATTTATAAAGTAAAGATTTATAATAAGCTAAAGGGAAATAAGTTAAAAAGAAAATAAGGATATTAATTATTTAATATACTTTTTTAAAAAGGTTTACCTTTTATTTAAATAAATTAAAGAGATAAAACCTAATTATAGAAATATAATATAGTTAAATAAAATTTAATTTTTTAAAAAAATATAATTATAAATCTTTTAACCTTATACCTAAAAGGGATATATATTTATTATAACCTTATTTTATAAGATTACTTAAAAGGAATTATTTAGCTTACCGCGCTATTAAAACTAAAATAATAGTTAAGATTTAAGCTTAAACTAATATATACGCTTAAAACCCTATTAAGTAAGTTTATAGCTATAATTAAAATAGATAAGTAAAGCTATTATATTTTATTATTAAATTATAATATTTAAATATATAAATTTAAAGCTCTGTCTATATATAAATAGCTATAGAAATAAACTTTATTTATAATAAGTAAATCTTTACTTAAATAAAAAAAAAATTTATTAAGGTAAAGAAGTATAAAGATAAAAACTCTTTCTTATCTTAATAGATTAATATATTTATTATTACCTTAAAGATATATAAAATTTATTTAAAAGAAATAAAAAAGTTTATTATTTATAAAGTAAAGATTTATAATAAGCTAAAGGGAAATAAGCCGAAAGGAAAAAGGGAGGTTAATTATCTAATATACTTTTTTAAAAAGGTTTATCTTTTATTTAAATAAATTAAAGAAATAAAGCTTAATTATAGAAACGTAATATAATTAAATAAACTTTAATTTAAAAAAATATAATTATAGGTTTTTTAACCTTATACTTAGAAGGAATAACCTTATTTTATAAAATTATTTAAAAGTAATTATTTAATTAAAAATTAAAATAACTATTAATTAAGCTTAAACTAATATATAGCTTTTAAAACCTAAGTAAAGCTACTATATCTTATTATTTAAATATATAGATTTAATAGCTATATAGCTATAAAAATAAACTTTATTTATAATAAGTAAATCTTTACTTAAATATAAAGTTCTTTTATTAAAGTAAAGAAGTATAAAGATAAAAACCTTTCTTTATTTAAATAAATTAATATATTTATTATTACTTTAAAAATATATAAAATTTATTTTAAAGAAATAAAAAAGTTTATTACTTATAAATTAAAAAGAAATAATAAGTTAAATAGAAAAAGAAAGGTTAATTATTTAATATACTTTTTTAAAAAGGTTTACCTTTTATTTAAATAAATTAAAGAAATAAAGCTAAATTATAAAAATATAATATAGTTAAATAAAATTTACTTTAATAAATATAATTATAGGTTTTTTAACTTTATATTTAAAAGGGTAAACTATAAGTATAACTTTTAATTACTTATTAAAACATTTAATATAGCTAGCTTAAGTATATAGATAGGTTATTATATATATAGTAATTATTATAGAAATATTATAGTTTTAGTATAGTTATATATTAAAAAAATGCTTAGATATGGTAGGTTTTTAGCTATAGCGTAATTTTAGCATCTATTACGCCGGAGGCGGAGGGGGCCGCTGCAGACTGGCCCTATAGGTACACACTTGCCTATGAAAAGCTATATACTTGTTACTGTACGGAGGGATAAGCATTTACATAAGTCGTTGAATACTTGCGAGAACGAAACCAATTACTTACTAGGGGCCTGGTTTGGGCAATTGGTCCGAGGGCGATCTTGTGTGCAAAGTAGTGGTTTCATTTGTCATTGCCGTGTGCATTTCTTGCTTCTAAAAGAATAACCAGGCCAAGCATTCGTTCACAAACTCCACGCCCTCCCTACTACAAACGTAATGAACAGCTTGTCAGGCTGGGTCGATGTAGGCGGAGGGCGAACATTCCCTTATAAATTGTTTAATTTCTGTTGACTAGATATTGCATGTGCGTGCCCAGGCGCCGCCGTGGGACGGTCATGACATGTGGTGCTCGCCTTTAAAAACTAGCATATGACGCCACAATCCGGTTTGTGAACGTATTTTATTCACTTACTCTATGGATCGCTTTTAATGCTGTCGTGTTGCCACTTTTCCCCGAAGCTCCATTTCGAATGGTCTTCCAAGGTTCGCAATCTTCTGTCTAAGTACCTACCTAGGTATGTATACAATTACGCATATCTGCAAGTAGGACCTTGTCCCTCCATTGCGACGCAGTTCTCATTTGACTCAGACAACCACATCATCACAAGATTATGTCGAGAGTCCCGTCAGGTTGCAGATACTTGCGGACACCGTACCTCATGGCCTCAATCCTGCTGCTGTCAGTATAGCCCAAACAAAAGGATGATATTTGTAGCTTACGAGTACTCAAGCGTGCCAGTGTCCATGACTCGAATGCCGTCGATGAACTTCATCACATCCTCGTTCAGCTGGGGGCTCGCGCGTGTCATCTCATCAAGCCTTGCTGCAGCACCATCAAGCCGGTCTCTCGATGCATGCATCTCGTCGATAAGACGCGGGATGAGTCGATCCAGGGTCTGGCCCGACTTGTACAAAACAGGCACAAGATTGACGACGCAGTCTGTGGCCTATTTCAGTGTTGGTCATCAACTGACCAGGTCTGAAGACAAATGTCTTGCTAGGCATGGAGGACTCACGATCTCCTTCTTGAGTGACAGAATGTCGTTGATACTAGAACTCGCTGTCAGAACCCTATATATCGATCTTGACAGAGATTGAAACATACATGATGATGATGAAATTGCACTCCTCGACAATCTCGTCCATCTCCGAAGATTCCATAACCCATGCTGGCAAAATCGTCTTTTGAGTGATCCTGTAGAAAATTGCGTTGTTAGCCGTCTTCATGCACATGAATTAATATAAATTTGGAATCATACTCGAGCAGGAGGGTGAACATTCGGACGCCGGTAACTCCGTAACGGATATTCATGTACTCATCGTAGTTAGGAATCCGACCGGCTAAGCGCTCGGCTTGCTCAAGCTTATTGTGCGCAACAAATTGCTCAATCTTGGAGAACATGCGGAGGCGTTGCTCTAAGAATCATGGCGGTTAGATATCACAAATTCTATAAAATGAGGATGGGATTATTAAGAAACACACCTTGGCCGAAATCCTTGCAAAATCTCTGCGCAAACTCCTTAAACAACAGGCAGATGTCATCGGGACAGTATGGCTCCTCACGTTGCGGGGACAGCTGAAGGTGGTATTTGAAATAGGCGAGAGACTGATTCCGCCAAATCTCAGCATGCTCAAAGCTCGAGGCCAGCATATGCTCATTCGTGTCGATTGTATCGTCCCAGACAAAGAGGGCAACAGTAAACAACATGGCAGTGTACAGGTCCTCCCAGTCAGCATGGGGCCACCACAGCACAGAGAACAGAGCAAAGTCGCTCTTCTTGAACTTTCTGCATCGCTGGGGATCCGGAACTCCACTAAGAAAAGTTGACAAATTAGCAGTGCATAAATAGATGGGAAGAAACAAGAGAGATGGTACATTTCAAGAACTCGGTCGCATTCAAGTTGGAGACGTTTGTATTGGGGATTCTTTGCACGGGAGGGCCAGTTGCAGAAGCTCTTTGTCATGTCCACATGGATCTTTTGGCCTCGAAGCTCATTTGCAAGAGCTGTGTTTGGATCCAGCGGCTGGGTCACTTTCTCGTGCTGAGGAGACTCCTTAGGGCCCGGGAAAGCGAGCCGAACGAAAGAGAATGCGGTACCCATGATGGAAAGTGGTGTGTGAGAGATGGCAATAGCTGCTTTGCAGGCTTGGAGGCTTTTTTGATGTTGTGCCACGCCGGGAGAGTTTGGGGCTTTAAATAGATGCCACGACGACAGGAGTATCCATTCACTCTATGGCAGAGTCAATCAGGGCTGTCAGACCTGCATCGGACTTGCAGTGAACTTCAGCCACCGGTGAAGTCCAATGCAGCTTTCAGATTTATCACTTTTCAATCACTCCAGATGTTGCTTGTTTGGCAAAATTCACTTGGACTGATGATGGGTCCATTGTCCATCACACAGCCCTGTGCGTAAAACGCTATGGTCACGGGTCCTTTTGCTCAATGTTGCTTCAGATTTATGTCTGCCCCCATCAATTTCTACACTACTTTCAATGTTGGTATGAAGATTGTAGCCACACACTCTGCGCATTTGCTTGCCCATCTCTTTCGACTGCTCGGGCCAGCTATATTTAATCAATGACACAATGTTCCGGAAGCACTCCCAAGTTACTGGAAACAATGTATTGTATGGGTACCAAGGGCGGGTCCAGCAGACTAAGAGTCGTCCGGAAAAAATTTTTGGTGTGAGTTATCCCACCGGCTGCACATCGTTGGGCCGCGAGAGCTGGGAGCGCATTCCGAGATCCGCAAAAGCAAGTCGAACGGAATGGCATCATTGGAATCTATCAACTTCCAGATCTGGTCCTTGTCATGCAATTCCAAAATGCGATCCCGCGCGCCTGGGAACACGATCGATCTTGCATTCTCGACCCACCCACACCAGGTCGGTAATGCGTACATGAGGAAGTCTAGGGTTGTATTGCGTTGCTCGAGTCGCACAACATCGGCCTGTCGCGTGGAATGTTACCGGCGGACGCAGGCTAGGATCCTGGCTGAAGGTTGGGCAATGGTCTCGGCCACCTGCAGTTGATCGAACCCTGACTTCACCCAATGTCAGCCCGCCTTGGGGACTACAATCCTGGCTCGCCGGCCGGCGCAGACCGTGGATACTAGTGGCGGCGTAAAGCGCTCGGGGAATCACGATAATTCACCCGGGCTCGAGATGATTTCTTTTCTTCCATGGGGGGAAGCGGGCCGGAATCGGGAATGCATCGCCTAAGCGAGGAGAAGGATGAAAACCTGGTCCTTCTATTTCGTCAGAAGTTCCAGACCGGTAACTGAACATTGAATGATGTGTGTCTGTGGACTTCAGGCCGCTATCAGATGCTCGCCTCGGAACTAGGATCTTTTGCAAGGACAAAAATCCCAAAAGTCGAGTACTTTCTTGTGTCTGTCCAGCCTGGGCTTATTCTGAAAAATGAATATCAATAATATTGTTTCCAGCTTATGACACTGCGATTCGACAAGTCGTGCTGCAAAAATGGGGCGAATAAGTGATGAATCATCCTTGAAACCCCCCAAAAGAAAGGCTTCCACAACCGCCTCGTAACAAACTTGGACTCACTTCTCGGAAAGGTGATTGCTGCAATCGTCCAATACCTGATTCAAGTACTGACAAGGGATATCCCGATGGCCATGGGGGCTTCCGCGAATCTTTTGGTCGCTGGAATAGCTCACTATGCTTCTTCAACTAATGTGTAGTGCTATCACAAATGACGACCCACACTCGGTCACTGCATACGCGGCACGCACATGCGTTCATGGGTATAAATGGGCAGATGTATCCCGTAGACTTACATGGTATTCCCAGGCAATGGACAAATTATGAGATTCCGGAAAGCTCCCCCTAGTGAATGGCTATGTTTGGGACTTAGGCTAGATGCCTCTATTCGATAGAGCTGGAGTGTTGTACGAAGCCATTGATGCTATTCTGACCGATTCGATATCACAATCGGCTACCTCGCTCAAAATTGCAATGAGACTCATTTTCTTAGAGATTTGATTCAGGGCTTGTGGGGTAGGCAATACTGATGGATGCTAACCTACACCAGAAGCTTCTCAAACCAATACAATAACCATGTATGTCAAAGTATTGTGGATGCAATCCTATTACTCAATGTGATCAAGAAGGGTACTTTAGCAGGCCCAAGTTTGGAAAAGGCCAGAAGTGAATAATGCAAGCTTTGTGAATTCCGGAACTCATTGTATTGTATAGTCTGAGTTCAACTACATGTATTCTTCCTTGATGAAAATTGCGGAAACAAGCGAGATGGCTGTCAATAACCCGGTACCATAATTTTTGTGGCAGAATATAGGGTAGCCAGTGCAAACAGCACTGGCGATCGTCTTTTGCTGTCATAATCTTTTTCTTCTTCCTTTCTTGGAAGGGAACTCCTGGAAAAGAACCAGCTCCCGTTTCTTTTCCATGCTAATCTGCGGTCTCGAAGTCTCTACAAGCTGCCCTTGAGTACCAGACAGCAGTTGCATATTTTCCTATGGTTACCACGATTCTCTCGAATGCTCGATCTTAAATATCACATACTAGCTGTGCTCTTAAGATATGAAGGCCAAGCCAACGCTAGCATGAGGCAAGGATGATTGTGCCAACGAGTGTAGATCAATGTCTAAACTCAAGCTTGTTAGAGGACGGCTATCCATTTTCACTCGTCACTCTAGTGCTCGGTCGACGCAGACTGGCAATCAGGGCAAACAGACAGACAATTTCCCATCCAAGCCAAGGCACTCCAAACATTGAAGACAGAAAGCATCCCGCGGTCGCTAACGTCTCACTAGTTTGACCGCGTCTTCTCAATATGGAAGCACTTTGAGGTCAGACTGGCGGCTTCCGAGATGGATCCCATCCAGGTAATTAGCGCACCTATGCTAAATGAAATCCAGACCAGTCAGCAACAGGAAATAAATAAAACGCAAACAGCAGAGTGATGCTACGGCTTGCATGATATTGTCAGGGGCACGCGTTCTTGATGTATTCTGCAATAAAGTGGATTCGTAGAACATTCGTGACTCTTGTACAAAATTATTAAAACAAACATGCTGGCCGGGTGTTTCTTTAACCACGCCAACCGTTCTAATCTTTCCGGAAACCGGGTTCCCAGTCCGTGTAGTAGGGTATCCTTCATTCCTTCATGTCATCATAGCTTCGTTTCTCTCCCGTCCCCGACATGACCAGGCCATGCCCGGAGGACACCATTACCATTTGACCAACAAGTTCACCGCTTCCGCGGTATGCCCCTTTCATCCAACCGTTCGTGCCGCATTAGCAATCCAGAGAAAGAGACAAGTGATATCAGAGACCTCCTCCAAGAAAGCAACCGGTTCGGGATCTAGAAAAGCGTGTCGCAGCTGCGAAGAGCTTGACTTCTTAGAAGATATCTTCCTCGTCGTTTAGCACACCTTCCCACTTCCTTGCAGTCAATTTTCGAGAACGGACGCGCTTGATAGGACTGCCACCTGCGTCTGCCCGGCTCCTGCTACTTGGCCGACTGTTATTGGCACTCGCAACTCTCCTCAGATCCTCTTGGCCTTCTCGTAAGCTCAGGCTCTCCATCCGACGCTGCAGATGCTCCGGATGGATGTTCTCGTTGACATTTCGGCCGAGACAACCCGAACGCACATTCGCGCTTGTCGTGATGTCTTCTCTCTCAGCAAGCGGTGTTCTCTTGCTGGGAGTGCGCCCGGCAAGCTCCCTCTTGAGGATCGCGACCTCGCGGCGTAGCCGTGCGTTCTCTTGTTCCAGGTTTTCGACCAGCAGATTCTCTTTGTCCACTAAACAATCATCGTCGCTGGTCTTAAGCACACTTGTTTGCGAGTCCAAGCTTCTTTCGAAGACTTCCAGCTTTCGATCCCAGTGCTCCTCGCCCCTCTCAACTGCCATATGCATGGCCGCCTTCCACCTTGAGAGCTCCACGGCGAGTCGCTTCTCGAATTCCGTAACACAGTCTTCGCGCACCGCCTGCTCCATTTCCAGCATCTTGTCCTCCATAGAAAGAAGATGCGCCTCGGCTGACACCCGAGCCTCTTGCTCGCGCGCCAGCGACCCGCGAAGTTGATTGGTCTCCTCAGCAAGCCGCGCAATCTCCAGAGCCGCATTTTCCATAGTGACGCGGTCTTCGGAGTGCGTAACGCTGTGTGGTGTAAGAGTCCGATGCATATTCGGGCTCATGGGCCCCGGCGGAAAAAACGGTGATCGCTGGTATTGTTGGGTTGGAGACGAAATTGGACTCGAGCATGGCTGGGCTTGACTGGAGTTCCTGCAAGGGACCTGAACCGAGGGGTACACATGTGCAGCATTTGCTTGTAGAATCGTTTCTGTGATCGAGGGTATGCGAGGAACAGTGACTTCTCGGGCGAGTGCGCTGTATCGGAGGATTTGAGATGTCGCGTTGAAGTCACCGTGTGGGTCTGCAGTCACAATCATGACAGCCTTTTGTGGGTTGCGACGGATGGATTGTGATTGACTTAGAGAGGACGGTGACGGAAAGGAGTTTGAGAATAGCAGCTCAGTAAGTTTGCACTGCCGGAACGGCACCACGCCTGGCTGCAGTCGAGTGTCAGTCAGAGACCCCCGAAAATCCGAGGGACTGCTTACCTTGCTGTTGCTACCAACGTCACTCTGCATCTGCAGGCACTGGCCGAGATACATCAGGCTCTCATTGATCTTACCCGCCTCAGCAAGTGTCGCTCCGGCCGTCTTTGCATCCCGGGCCCTCTCGCTACCAGCGAGGTCAACGATTGTTAGTGTGCTTCCCCCCCAAGGGTACTCATGCCGCTTGCTGGAGGATCTTGGCCGCTTCTTTACTTCGACGCTGAAAAAGCCATGGCTGCGTGAGCTGGCACTATTGCTGCCGGTACCCGCGACTCGTCGCTCATGCAACCCAGCCTCGAGAACCATCAGCGCCTGGTCCAGATTGCTACAGATTATCTTGCGCAGACCAGCAACCGACTTGCGGTCAGGGGATTGTTCGGTGGACTTGAATATCAGCGGCCTCCGCCTAAACTCTTTGGTGGCGGCGGATTTGACTGGAGGTGTCAATAGATCAAAGATACGGTCGTTATAGACCTCGTACATCGAGACCAATACCAGATATTCTGCTGCTGGATCCGACGAAACGTTGACCGTGCTGATATCGGGGACCTGCGCGAAAGCCAAGGGGCGGTTCAAGGGCCGTCGTGGTGTCGGTGGAACTGAGTCGGCCTTGAGTTTGAAAGTTTCAGCATTTCTCTTCTTGTGACGAGCGGAGGCAGTAACGCCCATATAATGCTTTGAAGGAGATTTGTATGGAGTGTTGACGTTTGCAACCCGCACTTGGAGGGGCTGGCGGCTGGATTGGGCGTTGCCACGGGAAGAGGCACACCAATCACGACGCAGCAGCTCTGGGGTAGATGGGGAGGAAGCAGTATAGTCCTCTCTGCCAACGAGACGCACGCTCTTTGGCCGAGACAAGCGAGATAGGGTGCGTGGCTCGGCAACTTCAGGCAACTCAGGATAACAGACATCTGGGGGAAAGGCAGCAGGCTGAGAAAAGGAATCATGGGGTCGTACGAGGGGTGTCTGTGCCCGGGACGAGGGGCGCGGAGCACCTGAAGGGTCTCCATATACAGTCTCAATGAACGTGGATGCGCTGGATATATTTGCCTCGGATGCATCCAATGCCTTGATGGAAGCTTCGAGTGCGGGGTTGGTGGCAACATCGACGAGATTCTTCCCAACAGATCGAAAAATGATATCCAAAGACAACTGGGTCAAGCCGCGCTGTGACCGAGAACCAAGAATCGTGTGGGACTGTGAATGGCGCATGTCAGCGATATCGTCAGTAGAGTTTCGAACATGGACCTTGGACAGCCGTCGTACGGAATGTGAATGCTCTTTCCAGACCCACTGAGACCAGCACTTTGTCCAGACTTTGAGCTGAATGCACAGGACATACCTTGCCAGAGCCAGTGACTCCTAGAGTTGCGAGAAGGGCATCAGTGCCATCGCCCCCGTGTGGTGCCAAGACACCCTCGACAAGCGGAACAACGTTGGTGCAGTGGAAGACGTCGAGTTGGGTGGCGTCCTCTGTGAAGACTTGCGTGAAGGAAAACTTCTCGACAGCGCGCCTTCGGTCGTTCGGGGGGTTCAGGGTGATGTGCGTCGGGGCAGTGGATGATCCCTCGGTCGGAGGCGGCTCGACGGTGATGAAGCTCTCAGTTGTTGCTGCGCCAGCCTGGGGCGGCCGCAGGCGCAGGTAGACCTGGAAAAGACTAGGAGCTTTCTGGGCGGTGCAAGGCCCTTTGGGTGCGATGTCCATGATTTTAATCAGATGTCGTGCTGAGGAACGATCGTGAGGCCAGTATGATGGGCCGAGTGTTGACAGCGATCGGAGGTAGGTAGATTTGAAGGGGCGGGGGATTTCAGACGGATCAGAAAGCCAGATGCCCTTTGCAGACGCAGATCTAGGTGTGGGTAAAGGTGGAGACAAGTTGGCTGAAGAACATGGGCTGAACGAGGGTTGAGACAAATCTGGAGTGCCAGATGCAGAAAACCCGTGTGTCTGCAATGCGCTTTCAATTCCAGTTCCAAATCTGGATGTGCATCCAGGGATGCAGTACACGGCCAAAGAAAACAAAGCGCCGGCCGATCGGCGGGGCAACCACCCCTACAGTTGATCGGCAGCCGATGAGCGAAGAGGGCGATAATAGTTATCGATAAGCGATAAAGGCGTCAAGGGCAAGAGCAGGCCACAACCCAGCAAGCTACAGTAGTAGCTTCTCGCTCAGCTCAGCGGCACCCGGAAGCTCTGGCTGCCAAGACTGCAACGGCGTTGAGCACTGCGCGGCACGGCACTGCACCACACTCCACAGCAGCATCGTTGAATCTTTGATCCATTGCGCCCCATCTTGCGTCTTGAGCGAACCTTCACAGCGATGATCAAATCATCTAGCAGTCGCGAAATGGCCCATTGAAAATTGGACATTGGACCACGGGACCTGCAACGTCGACGAAACTGTATCTTGCTCGGATCACGACTGTCACTACAACCTCACCCAGATCGGATCACACTACCCGGCTGCGCTCGGCCGATGGTCGCCAATGTGCGTCACTTGGGAATCATCTGGCGTTGATGAGCTCTGTCTGCTCCACACTCTCCTCCTCCCGCTCCAACAGCGGCCCAGCGGGCGTGACTCGCAGTCGAGGCCCAAGCCTGGTTCCCCGTTGAATAGAGTTCGTCCGACCAAGATAATATGACTGGGTGATATCTGATCGGCCGTTCACAATGCATCACACCTTACTTCCCACCCCGCCGTGCATGGCTCACATGGCACGCAATCAACAAGATACTCGTCGCTGATCGTCCTGATGCTACCTGCCGATCTCACCGACAGACAGTCCATTCTGCCCCAATGCTGCCATCCTCGGCTCTCTCCGAATGTTCCGGACAGGCAGAGCTGAAGACGAAATAAATCCATCAACACCCCTCGCCAACTTTGTGTCAATTGCCTGTTTCTGAATATGGAATTGTGTTTCGAAGAGGTTCAACCCCGCCTGTACCCAAGCCGCCTCGCGTCGGGCTCTTTGGTCAGACCGGTGGAGAGATCCGTCTCCTAAGATGGCCTACGACAATCTCGTTGCCAGTTTCACGCTTGCTGGCAGCATGACCTCGTGCATTGCTACGGCCTTCGTGCTGCTTTCGTACCTAATCTTCCGGGACCAACAGCATTCCTTCCGGCACGCTCTGATTTTGAATCTCACAATGGCTGGTAGGTTGCCTCCCAAAGCTGGCGACGTCTCTCATGTTATCCTGCCACGAGTCAACATCGACGTTGTCTGCCGCGGATAGTGCACTGACTTCCTAGCTCTAGAATTCACAAACACCCTAAACAACTCGATATCTGGCTTCATTTATGTCAGGACGAGGAAGCTTGCCCCCGGTCCTGCCTGCACCATTAACGGCTTCATCGGGCAGCTTACTGTACAGGCCGTGGACTTTACCATTCTCGCAATCGTCCTTGTAACGCTCTTGACCATCACGCGAAAAACCTATCTTCCTGATGTCTCGGTCTGGGCGAAAGCTCTGATCTGCGCCTCGACCTGGATTGTGCCTATCATCACCAGCATCGTTGCCGTCTCACTGAATGCGATGACACCTGTGAGCGGGAACTGGTGTTGGATTACTCAAAAGCGTCCTGATTTACGATTGGCCCTCACCCAAGGCTGGCGAATTGGAATCATATTCCTGACAGTCCTGCTCTACGCCTACATCTGGTTGTTTGTTCACCGCCACTTCAAGGCCCTGTTCGGTTCTCGCAGGGGCGCTCGATATGGCTACAACCCAGTCACAGGCGCCGTGCACACAGAAAGTACGAAGTCAACAAAGGAAAGATTGGAAGAGTCGCAAGGCACAACTCTGATTGGAGATATCGATACGAACCCTTTGAGTGATGTCAGAGACGCACCGAAGGGCTGGAGGGATAGCGTGACCATGTCGGACTTTTCATTGCCCATTCAAGGGAGTGAAGGGATTGGCACAGAACGGGAGTTCGTGTCAACTGTGACGCAACCAGCACCGACCGTGAGTCGTTCAAAGGGGCAACGCAACTACAGTCGGCATTTTCCCAGCCCCAAGAGCGACAAGCCCGAGATCTGTCCCAGGGTCAGACACTCTGTCGACGTGCGAGTGAGCTTCGCGCAAAAGTCATACTCATGGCTTCCGCCAGGCCTCCCGCCGGGGCCATCCACAACCATCACACCACGCATTGAAACCAAGATAACATCCACACGCTGCTCGCGCGCGCAGCCCTCACAGCCTCAGAGGCGTGAATCCCTCTGGCACCAGGACCTCGGGCCTCCGTCCCCAGCTCATCAAGTCGAGAAGGAGATCAAAAACATGCTGCTTCTTGTAAGTATGACCTCAAATTTTCTGCTCTGGGTTGTGATCTACGCTTCATGTGACTGCTTCAGAAATTGAGAGCTTAGACTGCGTAACGCGTAGGCTAACTTTCGATAGAATGCCTACCCGACGTTTTATGTGCTGCTTTGGATACCGGGCATTGTGAACAGATTTATGGAAGCGACAGGCACGACCCCGTCAAATCCTCGTGCAGTGGCTGCCCTGCAGAGCACCAGCCAGTTCGTCGGGTTCGCCAATGCGCTGACTTTTGGCCTCAATGCGACCATGAGGCGGCGCATCAGCTCGGCGACTGCGAAGGCAAGGCAGGCGTTGAAGGCAAGATCGGAGGCATGGTGGAATGTTTAGCCTGCGGCTGACGACGAGTAGTGGTAGTGTGTCCCCAATTTTCTCTTTCCAGCTCATTTTGTATTCATAATAACGTCAGCGATACCCGATCAAGTACAGAGGCCAGGAACTGAGATTCTATGGATGTGCGGTATAGTACCTTGTAATGCTCGCAGCCACTGTGAAGACTGCCTTGCCCTTTCACGTTGCTGCTCTTGACGTGGTGATACTCAGCATCAGAGAATCAACAACTTCAAGGCAAGACGTTCGCGCTTCAGTGCACCGCATATTAGATAATTTACTAGCTGTACGGTTGGCAGCAAGTGAGGCTCGCGACAGACAAAGGTACCCTTTCAACAACCGTGTTACGTAAGCGCTCTGGACTCTCGAGCATCCGGCCATCCATACCTGCTTGCAGGCGCGGTGGTCGTCACACCCACCCGGTATAAGCGGGGCAAATGCAGTATATAAGCTATATTATTAACTTTACACCTAAATATCTCGATACCCAGCTATTTATATCGATAAATAAAGCTATCGTTATATTTAAATTAATTAAAAGTACCTATATATATTTTTTTTAAAGAGAAATAATATAAAATTAAAAGATATAATAATTTTATTTAATATAGACTCTTTTAAGTAATATCCTTATAATTCTTTTACTTACCCCTTATATTAAAAAGGGTTAGGGCTAGGGTTTATTAACCGCCTATCTATTTTAACTATAATTAACTTTAAATTATAGTTAAACCTTTAATCGTTTATAATCGCTTTTATTAAGCCTATTAACTTTTATATTTTTTATAATAACGCTATTATAAAATATTATAAAGATAGCGGAAATTTAATTAATTAATTAAATATTTAATATCTTTATTATTAAAAGTATTAGTTTTATATTTTTTTTTATTAAAATTAACTCTTTATATAATAAATAGCTAATCTTTTTATATAAAGCTAATCTTTATTATAAAACTTATACTTATAAGGGTAATTATTTATATTTATAAGAGTAATTATTTATATTAGCTTTTACTATTTAATACAGCTTTTTAAAAGAATTTAAATCTGCTTATATTACTGTAGGATTTATTATACCTCGAAGAATTCTGACTAATGGGCAGGGGTGTGACGACCACCGCGCCTGTAAGCAGATATATATCTGTACAGTCGCACAGTATTCTCATACTGTACGAATGGATCTGCCAGGATGTATCCTGCATGCGGGGAACAGAAAATTAGGGGTCCTGGTCACGTCAGATCAAATTATAAGCAGACGACAAACTCTGGACGAGCTCTTGAAACGCTGTGACAAAACTTGACCGCTTACCAAATGTTTCACCCCGGAGCTTTGGAAAGGAAGGCAAACTGGGGATTTGCTCAGGTGGATTTCTATGATTGTGATGGCATCGTTTCCTCTTCCCTTCGTAGCTAGGAGTCTTCCAATATCTGTGGTCGACCGGGAGGCTTGCAACTGACCAAGGCAGTCGTCCTAGCTGTTGGGGGCAGTAGGGCGGAGGAGGCCGACGGTGCCTGCTGCGGTCTACTAGTGCAAAGCCGGTTCCGCGCCAAACGCCGTCGTGACTGCGTGACTGCGTGACAGACACTGACACCCAAGGGGCGCCGCTCGGTGGGTAGCCGAACTAGGGGTGGTCTTGATGGCCAATGGCGCGGTATTCCTTGTTGAGTCATGAAACGAGGTTCCTCCTTTGCACAGCTCTCGGGCAGAGACTTGTTTGATTCACACGACTACCGGCATGGAATCGTGATGCGAGAGGCATACATACGGATTTGCACGAAGTGGCATCGAATTTTGGGGCATATCCTCGTCCTGCTCACGGCTCGCATGTCGGCAGAAGGGATCGGACGCTTGGGGACAGGCGCCGTAAACACATTGCTTCGTGAAGACGGCCCTCAATAGAACAGCGGAGCAGCTGGTGTGGGGCACACTGCGAGCGTAGAAGCGCTCGCGTTGCAGACACGCCCAGCCTGCCTAAGTCAAGGTATCGCAGACTTGAGATGCAGACCGCCAGAATATTTAAGTCAGACACCACAAGGCCTGGAGGTTTGTTCTCAACGCGACACTCAAAATATTGGGCAGAAAGAGAAGGAGCGCAAGGTAGAGATGGAGACGAGACAGTTTGGCATACACGACAGTAATAAGCAGTTCGCTGTAGACTACAGTTCAACAGTGGTGGACAGAGGCAGATGCAGTCCGTGAAAGTATGCCCCTCCTCACTGGGACATCTGGGAATAGTGTATAGTAGTGTGGCACGGAGGATAGAAGTGGAGACAGAACATCGTCACACCTGTGGGCCCGAGCATGATTGTTGGTGTCACCATCCCTGGCCAGATCGAGACGAATTATGGGCCTGCCATAGGTGAGCTGGGTAAGTCGACCAGCAAGCAAAGTGATAGACAGCCGGAAAAAACGACAGATCGCTATGCCATGCTATCGCCCTACATATACCTCGCCTCACCACACCTCACCACACATTAACCAGCTGTCTTCTCTCGATACGTGTGCACGTGGATTTCGCTGTTGCCAGTGGCGAATGATTTGGCAGACTAGAAAGACAACGCCTCTTTCTCCAGCGAGGAGCCGGGGACGCGCGGCGGTTTTGATATTGAATTGAGTTCTGGAGCGTTTGCTGCTTGTCAAGTCTTGCAGCGAAACCACTTTACATTACCCCTTGCAGCCAAAGTGGCGGTGACGGGTGTCGAGGAGGCGCTCAATTGGACGGAGCCGGGCTTAATGCCCGTCTGTGGTTCATGCTGATGCTTGTGCTGCCGCTAGCCGCTGCGCAAGGTGCACATGTAGACTACAGCAACTAGTGCAGACTAGACCAGAATGAAGCAATGGGTGCGCCTGGTGCGGTACGCAATCTGCAGGAGCAAGCAGTGTACTGGCAGGCACAACAGCCTTCTGCTTATGAAGGAGACCCAGCTGTCGTGTGAGAGTGGGTGTGAGGCGTGCGTAATTAGTCACTGTTTCTTCATGCCATCGCACGACTGTATAGAAGAGTCACCGGCGGCTGCTGTGAGTCGTCGCTGGGAGGTCTAGCTGATGGGTTGGATGGCCGGATTAAATTGTGGTTGGGCAGTGCCTGTTGATGATGATGATGATAATGGATATCATGAAAATGGTGGTGGTGAGCACACGAGATGCAGGTGAGATTACTCCGTATTCCTAGGGAGCGTGGGAGGATATGCCCTACTGTACCTAGGTAGGTCGTAGAAGCAGAGGGGCCACAGCCCAAGGACGGACCGTGGCCAGAGTCAGAGGTCCATAGACTACCTAGGTAGGTGCAGCTGCGGGTCGCGATGCGCCCTGTCCTTCCGTCCCTTGCTCCGCTGGGCTCGCAGGGTACCTCTAGCCTCCCAAGCTCATTGACCACTCACAGTGCCCGCATTGGGTCCCACCCCAGGAAAAAGTTTCTGGGGCCCTGAAGCACTCTGAGAAATTTGGGGCCCCTCTCGCTTACCTGCCCTGCCCTGGTTTTCCCTTTCCCTTCCCTTCCCTTCCCTTTCCCTTCCCACCCAGACCAGACCACCACCAAGCCAAATAGACAACGAAGTCGCCGTGCCATCCCCAGAGAATCAGATACATCCTGACCAAACTTCGTCGACCCCTTTTGTCAACATGTCTTCGGTTGTCCCTGAGCTGTAAACGCCCACTGCGCGGCATCGGTCGGCGTGAAAGTCGACCGATGCCTCGCAGTCCCGCAGCATCAGAGATCAGTCCGAGTCTTTCGACGAAGTTAACTAGACCTTGAAGCCTGTCAAGAGCCTCCTCACCTTACACAGGGGCACCACTCAACCACGGTACCACCGTTGCCGACGAACCGAACCGCAGGAACCCAAGAGGTCTGTCTCTGAATCCAACAACCACTGCGTCTGCCCTTCCCGACTGGGTCTAAAAGCGTTTCCACCCTCTTGTGACTGAGCTTCACTTCCTATCGTTCCTCTCCTCGGGCCCGAATATTCGCAGCAACCATCTAGCTGCTCCTGCTTCCTTCCGATTTGACAGGGCTCGAACAGACTCGAACAGACACTATCGACCTCCGTCCGGATATCCACCAAATTGAATTGCACACCCCGGCCTCGAACTGCTGCTGGACATCCCGTATCGGCGTTACTAACTACCTCTGTATCCTATCCTGGATATTGAGAATAGTTTCAGCCAGAGACATCAAATAAGTTCCAACTATGCCTCCCAAGATCGTGCTCAAACGGGGCCTGAATCGAGTGCCTACGGGCGGCAAGTCCATCAAGGCACCGAAAAAGGGTCCCAAGAAGGCCCCCAAATCTTCCAAGCAGCGCCGCGCATCCTCCTCCTCCTTGTCGTCCGCGTCGCTGGACCTTTCCGACGACGAGGGGTACTCCGGCGTGGAGGATGTCAGTGATTCAGACGACGACGAGGAAAATGTATTTGCGGCCGAGGAGGAGCACATACTAGCCAACGCGAGGCAGCAAACCAAAACCGCCCCGCCAAGCTCCCCTCGGCCGACCTCTTCTGACCTTGACGGCGACGAAGATCAAGTCGCCGATGCCGATGATGATGAAGATTCAGACGACAATGAGAACGAGCCCGACGAGCAGGCGCTCGAGTCTATGGACGAGGACGGTGATGATACTAGCAGTGTTAGCTGGAATGGCTTCGCGTCTGAGAATGACGAGCCCGTTCCAGCCCAAGTACACACTGCCGAGCCAGTCAGTACAACTCCTGTTGAACGTCATGTCCGCTTTGCGGGCGTCCCCGACTCAGAGTCGGACTCTGACGAGACCGAGGAGGATGTCGATGACTTCTTCCCGGACATTTTCGTTGCTCAGGACTCGCTCGACTCTGGGTTTCGCAGAGAGATTGAGCAGGATGACGACGATGATTCGTCAGTCTCAGCCACGTACTGGGACTTTTCGGGTGCCGCTGGCGTGCCAGATGACGACGATGATGACCCATACGGGATCGACGAGGAGTACCCAAACATATTTGGCAGCAGCAGCGTGAATGAGTCCAACGATGTCGCGCACTCAAAGGTTCCTGATCTTCCTTTCCCCGAGGACGATGATGAATCGGATGGATATGAGTGTGAGTTGCGCCGTTTCATGATGAACTCGCCATTTGATACTGATAATGCATGGCAGCCGATGGTGAGACGACTGAAGAGGACGAACCTGAGCCGATGCCTCGTAAGAAGCTGATTCCGATTCTGCGTGATGTTTCCGGGGAGTCGTCCGACTCAGAGAGATCTGAAGGTGGCACACCTCGGCCGATCAAGAGGTCGATCAAAAAACCTATTGTGGTCATGAACCCCGTCACTCGCAAAATGATGGTAATTACGCCACAGAAGAAGCGTCGGTTCGATGTGATCCTCGACCCAGCGCAATTCCAACCGGACTACTTCTCCTTTCCCAACGTCAGCCAGACTTCGCCGATCATGGGCAACCCCGGATCGCTCATGATGAGCGCCATGTCGTCTGCAAACTTCTTCGCCGGCAGCTTGATGGACTTCCAAACTGTTGGACCGGCCGAGGCTTTCTTTCCCTCCGGTGCTGAGCCGTACATGGGAGACGATAGTGAAGACTCTTGGTTGGTGGATGCAGAGCAAGAGGACGAGGATGCCGAGGAAAGAAACCTGAACATCGAAGACTTCCTCGATTTTGGTGACATTGGGTCAGACGGACAGGATGAGGCTGACAAGTCTGATGACGGCAACACCGACGGAACACCTTCGCGTCGTAGTTCCATGGCTCCCAGCGCTCTCGGCGACTCCAATACCGACGTTCATCCACTTCTAAGCCATCTGACCAACAACGCGGATGCCGTCGGCGCCTTCCGCCGCAACCAGGTCAACCAACAGCTGATATTGAACGGGCAAGCGACGCAAGAGTCTCTTGCATTCTCAAATCCTTTGTACCATGGTACTCTGCGTGGTATCAAGCACGGCAGTCTTGGAGGAGCAGCTACCCCTCTGACACCGGAACGTCGTCACAAGAAGGCCCTAGCCAAGAGCCCCTCTGAGGCCGTTATGCAAAAACGCAAGGCTTCCGCCCCAGCTGCCGAAACCTCTCACGCCCATAAGAGGCATCGGAGCATTTCGGACGTTAAGACGATGCATCTCTGATCGCCCCACAACCAGGGTAGTCGCATCAGCTCACCCCCCACAACATCAAATACGCTCATGGACGGCATGGCTGCGGGTCTAGTCACCTTTCCACAGTTGAAGAGCCTCGCAGGTCATCCCTGGCCTGAACCCATTCCTCTTATACCATGGACGCAAATCTCCTTGGACACCAATCTGCTTTTCTCGTATTTCTTGCTTTGCCGCCAAATCTCGTCGATACTTGATTAAGTTCTGATCCTTTGCAACATTCTCACAAGCTACGTAGCCCTTGCGGCACCTTGCGTTTGCTCGCACAACCACAGTCCGGCTATTTCCAATTTTGGTTTGATCTGTTGCACGCATGCGTTCCAAACAAATAACATCAGTGTTTGAAATAAAGACATTCACAAAAGTTTGGGAGGGTTTAGACAAAATAGATAGTCTTGACGGCTATAACTATGCACATTTGCGTTCTGGGTTTAATATACATTGTTATCCATAATGTGTTTTGCGCATAACAAGGGCTTTAAAAGTACTGCAACCTGGATAGGATGAAAAATTATTAAAATAAAGATTCTTATTAGATTTAACGGTCCGCTATAAACCGCCCGAAAGGGGCGCACCTAAAGGGGGTGCTTTAAGCATTTATACTAATATTAATAAAAAGGCCTAACTATTAAAAAGGAGGGGGTTTATATAGAAAATAATATAAATAAAAGAAATATAATTAAGTTATTATTAAAACTTATTTAATAATTAAAAGTTTTATCGCTTTAAGCTAATCGAGAAAATAGCTAAAAATATAAATATAAAAACTTTTAACGCCTTTTTAATAAAACTAAATAATTAAAATAATTAAGATTATAAATTTTAAATTTAATTTTAAATATATAGGCTTAAAATATATATTAATTATAAAGAAAAACTTTTTTTAAAATTATAAAAACTTAATATTTAACTTTAAAAATATATAAAAATAGTTATAGTATTTTAAGGCTTAACCTTTTAAATAATTAAAGATTTCGATAATAAAGCTAATAAATTTAAAATTATTTAAAAGAAAAGAAATAGCTAATAATTACTATTTAACTTTATTAATATTAGTTTTAAAATATATAATTTAAATATATAAAGCTATAAATAAAATAAGCTTAATTATATAAAAAAATAAAATATTATTTATAAACTTTAAAAATAAGTAATATAAATAATTACCTTAATATATAAGTTAATATATTACTAGCTAAATAAATTATTATAAGTATAATATTAAAACTTAAAGAATAAATATAGCTTATTTTTTATAAATAAGAAAATAAAACTTTAAATTATATATAAAAACGCTTTTAAGCTATTAAAAAATATTAAAAAAGTAAATATTTAAGTTAACTAGTAAAAATTACTTATAGTAAAAGGGCTTATAAAAAAGCTTTTAAAAGCTAAAAATATTATATTATAAGTTTTAAACTTACTTTAAATAGTATAAAGGATTTTACCCTTTTAAATAATCTTTTTTTAAATAAGTTAAAAGATAATTAATTATTAATAAAAGCCTTATATTTTATAAAGTTAAAAATAACCTTTATTAAAAGTTAATAACTTAAAATTTATATAAAAATATTAAAGTATTAAAAGGGATATTTATAATTATATATAATAATATAAAAGATTATAATAATAAAATTAAAAATATTTATATTATAAAGAATTATATATTATTATAAAAAGGTATAATTAATTTATATAAAGGCTATAACGGAAGAAAGTATATTTAATAAGATTAAAGATTTATTAGAAATTACCCTATATATAAAATACTTTATACCCTTATATATTATTATTATATCTTTCCGAAAAAGGCTTATTATAAGTTTAAACTTTAAAAGTATTTAAAAAATTAAGTTAAAAAAGCTTTTAAAAGTAATATTAATTTATAAATATAAATTTAAGCTTTAAAGGGTTTAAAATTAAAGTTTAAGTTAAGGATATTAAAATTAATAGAAGAAAAAGTTATCGAAAAAGTAAAAAATTAACTTTTAAAATATTATATTACGATTATAAAGATTAAAGAAGCTTTTATAATAAATATAAAAAAATATTTTTTAAAATATTTAATAATACTTAACCCTATAAATATAATCTTTATTATTAATAATAATAAAAGATTATTTAATATATAATTAGCTATATATAATAATTATCTTTAATTAAAGAACTAATAGCTTTTAATTTAAATATATAGTATAATATTAATATAAACTAAAGTAATAATACTTTATTTTAAAAATATTATTCTTTATCTATATTTATTAATAATATTTATATCTTTAAGATAACTCCGATAAAAAGATATTTTTTAAAATAATAAATAAGATTTAATAATATTAAAATAAAATAATAAGTTAATTTTATATAAACTTAAAAATATTTTTAGCTAATATATTATTAAATATTAACCTTATAAAATTAATAGCTTTTTTAATATATAAAGAAAGAAATATACTATATATATAAAAAGAAAACTATTTATAAGTAAAGCTATTTTTTAATATAGCTAACTTAATTATTTAAGTTTTATTATATTTAAATACCTAATTAATTTATTTTAAAAGATATATATTTAAAAATTAATAATTATAAAGTATAAAGTATACGCCTTAACTAAAATTATAAGGTAAATCTATTAAATATTAAAGAAAACTTTTAAATAAAAAGGCGAAAAAATAGCGTTTAACTTTTATAATTATAAATAAGGGATTTATAATTATATATCTTAGCTACTACTTATATATAAAATCTTAGGATATATTTAAAATTATTATTTTAAAAGTTAAAATAATAGTATCGACTATTTTATTTATTTAAATTCCCTTATTAAGCTAAAAATAATAATAAATATCCGAGAAAAATAAAATATAATATATCTTTTAAATTAATATAATAAGTTTTACTATATAGGATTTTTTATAATAACTTATTAATCTTTTATAAGCCTATCTATAATTAAAAGTTACTATTCTATATTAATAGCCGTAGTATTAAGCTGCGCCTATTTACATTAATACTTTTAATAAGCTATTAACCTTAATATAAACCGGTCTATTAAGGTTAAAGCTATTATAGGCTCTAAGTTAATTTAACGCCATTAAGCATTACTAGTATATAAAAGTGTTATCGCTATATAACTTAAGCCTTTATAAGTTACTTAAAATAATTAACGTTAAAAAGCCGCTATTACCTTAAAGGTTTTAGCTCTACTTTATAAACATATACCTATCTATTACAACCTTTTCCGCTATATTATAAGACCACTTAAAAGTAATTATTTAGCCTGCCGCGTAAAACCGAGATAACTATTAGTTTAGCTTAAACCACCACTTATATACGCTTAAAACCCTATTAAATAAGTTTATAGCTATAGTTAAAATAAATAAGTAAGGCTATTATATTCCATTATCTAGATATATAAATTTAATAGCTTTACTATAAATAGCTATAAAAATAAACTTTATTTATAATAAATAAATCTTTACTTAAATAAAAGATTCTTTTATTAAGGCGAAAAAGTATAAAGATAAAAACTTTTCCTTATTTTAATAAATCGATATATTTATTAGCATTTTAAAGATATATAAGATTTATTTAAAAGAAATAAAGAAGTTTATTATTTATAAAGTAAGGATTTATAATAAGCTAGAAGGAAATAAGCCGAAAAGAAATAAAGATATTAATTATTTAATACGCTTTTTTAAAAAGGTTTACTTTCTATTTAAATAAATTAAAGAGATAAAGCCTAATTATAGAAATATAATATAGTTAAATAAAGTTTAATTTAAAAAAAAATATAATTATAACTCTTTTAACCTTATATTTAAAAACGTAAAATAATAATATACTTTTTAAAATTATTAAATTCTTTTTAAGAATAATAAAGGTATAATATAAGATAAAAGTTAAGATTATTAAATATAATAAAGAAATATTTCGTTATAGAAAAGCAGTTAATGGGTGTAATTAAAGAGAAAATATAAGCGATATAAATAAACTTAAAAACTTTTAACCTCCCTTTAGCTAGAGATTAAATATATAATAATTTATCTTAATAATAAAATACCTTTTTATAAATAAAAATAGTAGATTTTATACTTTAAGTTTTATATTATAATTATAAAATAGCTAGAAATCTTATAACCGGACTTAAGATTAAATTAAGCTTATCTTTAAATATTTAGTTATAAAGCCTATATAATAATAATAAATATATAGCTTAAAAAAAGAAGATATTAACGTTTAAAGCTATATATATAAATTAAATATTTTATTAAATATTAATTATTAAATATTTACCGGATTTAAACTTTAATTATTAAAATAGTAATTAATATAAAAGATATTATTTTTAATAAATATTAAATATTTAATAGAAATTAAAAGGGGTTTAAAGATAAACTCTTAATTATAAATATTAACCGTTTAGTAAAATAAATAAAAAATATACTTTTCTAAATAAAAATAAAATACTTAAATTAAAAGAAAAAGATCTTTTAGAAGAAATAAATAATTAAAGGAATAAAATCCTATTTAATATAGAAAAGTAAAAATACTTTATAAAGAATTAAAGAATAAGCGATACTAATAATATTTTAAAGAAAGATATAAAAGTTAAAAAAAAAACATTTTAAAATAAATTAATAAAGCAGCGCTTATATAAAAGTAAAATTTACTTTATTACCTATACCTTTATAATTACCGCTATTTACTCTTTTAGCCTATATAATTTAAATAAAAATAAATAAAGAAATGCTATTTATTAAAAAGGTTTAAAAGATTATTATTTAATAAGCAGTATTTCTTATAAAAATAAAAGCTATATTAACGGTAAAGTTAAAAGAAAAGATTTTTAATAAAGCCTAAATTAAAAGATATTTATATTAAAGGGTAAAAATATATAAAAATAATTTTTTAAAATTATTAAAATAGTATAAAAATCTTAAAAATTACCCTTTTAAAGTATTATTTAAATAAGTAAAAGCTAACTATTTATAAAGCTATAAAAATATAAAGTTTTAAATAAAAATTAATAAGAAAAATCTCTATATAATAAAAAAGTAAATCTTAAATTATATATAAGTATATATTTATAAGTTTAATAAGTATAATATTTTTAAAAAATATAAAGTAAAACTTATAATTAAAGAAGATTAATAAGCTTATAAATAGATATAAGAAATCTATATTATAATATTTATAAAAAGTTATTTTATATATTAATTACTATTATAAATAAATGTAATTTAAAGCTAATTTAATATAATATTATAAATATATTTATTTATATTCCCTTTAATTAAAATATTTTTATAAAAATGCCTTATAAATATATAAAAAAGAAAATAATCCTAATACTTAATAAAGTATTATATAAGAATAAAAAGAGCTAAATAAAACGCTTTTTAAATATAAATATATTTAAGTTTTATATAAACCTTATTATTATATTAAAGATAATATTTTTATATTTTTTTATATTAATAATATTATTATAGCTTATTAAAAGAATAAATAAAATAAGGTTAATAACTTTACTTAATAACTTTAAGAAAAGTATAAAATTAATAAAGAAACTTTAATATAATAGTTTTTAAATATAAAGATTATATAAAATTACTTAAATAAAAAAATTTAGCTAGCTTAAACCTTATATATTAAGAAGATTATTAAACTTATTAATAAAAAGAATATTTCTTATATAGTTTTTATAATAGCTAAAAAGCTATTACTATAAAGAAATACCGTTATATAAGCTAAAATATAAATTTATTAAAAAAAGATTAAATTACTTTTATTTACTATAATATCTATTTAATTAAATATAGCATTTATTATATTATAACTTATTCGATTTTTAATTAACTTAAATAAAAGATATTAAAATGCTATTAACTAAGTTTTTTTATATTTTAATAATATTAAATAAGTTGCTTTATACTTTAAGAATTATAAAAACTTAATAATTATAAGTAATGCTTTATTTATAAATAACTTATTAAATCGAAAAAGTTTTTAAATATTTACAATATAACTATTTAAAGGTTTTATTAGTTAAAGGGTAAATAAGTAAAATATAATTATAATATTAACAATAAAAGCTAAGCTTCTAGCACTTATATAAGCTATAAAAAACGCTTTTTATAAGTAGGCTTTTTAAAAAACTTTTAATAAAATTAAATAATAATACTATTTAAATTAAATATAATAATACTTAAATTATTAAACTAGTTAATATAAAAGTTATTACTTTTAAAATAAAGTTATAATATATAAATATTTATAATTATTAGCTTTAATAAAAAGTTTAAAAAAATAATATTAAGATAAAATATATATTAATAATATAAATAATAGTAAATACGTTAAGAAAAGCTTTATTAGCTAGAAAATAAAATAAATTTCTTTATTAGCTAAGGTTAAAAAATATAAAAGGATAAAGAAAAAAGAAGACTTTAAAAGAAAACTTTATAAAAAATAAATATAAAGCAATAAAAAATTAAAATTATTTAGCTTTATAAATATTTATAAATTTAAAGGTATATATTAAATTTAACGGTTTACTATAAACCGCTTAAAAAGGGCGTACTTAAAAAGAATACCTTAAGCATTTATATTAATATTAATAAAAAGGCTTAACTACTAGAAAAAAGGGGGCTTATATAAAAGATAATATAAATAAAAGAAATATAATTAAGTTATTATTAAAACTTATTTAATAATTTATAATTATTAGTAATTATATATAATTTAATAATTCTTAATAAATATAAGTTAAAAGGTTATTTAAATATATTTTATAAATTTTATTAAATTAATTAAAGTTATATACTATTTATTATAATTTTAAAATAATATTATTTAACTTATATTAAATTATTTAAATTATAAATTATATTTATTATTATTTATTAATTACTTTTTTAAATATAAAACTAGCTTTATTATATATAATATAATAATTATTATTTACTATTTTAAATTATTTAAATTTAATTTCTAAAAGTTTAATAATAATCTTAGAAAAGTTAAATATATTTTAAATATATTTTAAAAAGATTTAAATTTTTATAAGCTTTATTTTTATTAACTTAACCTTTTTAAAGATTTTTTTAAAGATTCTTTAAATAATTATTATATTAATAAATAATAGCTTTATATATAAACTTTTTATTATTATAATTTAATTATATAATATTATAACGCATTAATTAAATATTAAAATACTTTTTTATATTAATAATATAAAGGGTATAAGTTTAAATTTTTTAATATTTTCTTTTTAAGCTACTTTTCTTTTAATATACCTTTTTAAAGTTAAAAGGCGAGATTATTTACTTTAATTATATTTACTTTATAATTAAAAATATTTTTTAATAAAAGTTATCGATTATTTTATTTATTTAAGTTCCCCTATTAAGTTAGAACAATAGTAAATATTTAAAAAGGATAAAGCATAATATATCTTTTAAATTAATATAATAAGTTTTATTATATAGAACTTTTTATAATAACTTATTAATCTTTTATAAGCCTATCTATAATTAAAAGCCGCTATTTTACATTAATAGCTATAACGTTAGGCCGCACCTAATCTATTTGCGCCGGTACTTTTAATAAGCTATTAGCCTTAATATAAACCGGTCTATTAAGGTTAAAGCTATTGCGGGCTATAAGCAACCTAATTTAACGCCGTTAAGCACTACTAATATATAAAAATGCTATTGCTATATAACTTAAGCCTTCGAATATAAGTTATTCGAAATAAGTAATATTAAAAAGCTGCTATTACCTTAACTATTTTATAGAATATGTATAGGTTCTAGCTCTATTTAAATATATACCTATTATAACCTTTTTTGTAAGACTATTTAAAAGTAATTATTTAGCCGAAACCGAGATAACTATTAGTTAAGCTTAAACTAGCACTTATATGCGCTAAGTAAAGCTATTATATTTCATTACTAAGTATAGTTCTAGATATATAGATTTAACAGCTCTATAGCTATAGAAATAGACTTTAAATATAATAAGTAAATCTTTATTTAAATAAAAAGTTTTCTTACTAGGGTAAAGAAGTGTAAAAATAAATAACCTTTCCTATTTAAGTAAATAAATATATTTATTATTACTTTAAAGATATATAATTCGGAGATATATTTTAAAAAAATAAAGAAATTTATTATTTATAAGTTAAAAATTAATAATAAGCCGAGGAAAGGATAAAAGGTTATAAGTTTAATACGCTTTTTTAAAAAGGTTTACCTTTTATTTAAATAAATAAAGCCTAATTATAGAAATATAATATAGTTAAATAAAATTTAGTTTAAAAAATATATAATTATAGATCTTTTAACTTTATACTTAAAAGGGTTAATAAAAGTTATTATATTTTTAATTAAAAAGTTTTTTTTAATATTTTAATTTTCCTTTTTTAAGCGCTTATAAAACCTTTTAAATAATATTTAATAATATAGTAAATGCTTCTTATTATATAAAGTTACTTATAATAAGCTTAAATATAAATTAAATTAAAGTATTTAAAAAAATAAAAGCTATAAATTCTTTTATTATAGCTATCTTTTTTTTACTTTATTATATTTTAAACTTTAAGTAAATAAAATGTTAAATAAAAAGTAATCCTATAATATAATTATATAAATTTAAAATAATCTTTTAAGTATAATTTAATAAAGTTATAATAAATTAATATATAAATTTAATATATAGATATATAACCTTTTAAACGTGTTTTTCACTTTAAAAAGTATAAACTTAAAATATTAAGGAATATATTATTATATAGAGCGTTTAAAGAGGTTTATAAATATATATAATTCTTAAAGTTAAAGTAAATATAAAAGGGTATAGATAAAGGTTAAAGTTATAAAGTCTTTATATATTTAGGATAAAGTTTTAATTAAATTTTACCCTTTTATAATTAACCCTTTCCTTTATCTTTAACCTTAATAAAAAGTATTTATTAAATTAAGAGAAATATTTTATTTAAAGTTTATTATATAACTTTCCCTTTTAAATAATTTATTAAGGAAATAAATAAATATATAAAAAACTATATATTAGTTATATATTAAATTTATTATAATTTTAAATATAAGGTTAAAAGATTTATAATTATATTTATTTTAAATTAAATTTTATTTAACTATATTACGTTTTTATAATTAAGCTTTATCTCTTTAATTTATTTAAGTAAAAAGTAAACCTTTTTTAAAAAAAAGATATATTAAATTTATAACCTTTTATTTTCTTTTTAGCTTATTATTAATTCTTACTTTATAAGCAATAAATTTCTTTATTCTTTTAAATAAGTTTTATATATCTTTAAAGTAATAATAAATATATTAATTTATTTAAATAAAAAAGGATTTTTATCTTTATACTTTTTTATTTTAATAAAAAACTTTTTATTTAAATAAAGATTTACTTATTATAATTAAAATTTATTTTTATAGCTATTTATAGTAAAGCTATTAAATTTATATATTTAAATAATAAAATATAGTAGCTTTACCTATTTATTTTAATTATAATTATAAACTCGCTTAATAAAGTTTTAAATATATATAAATATTAATTTAAGCTTAATTAGTAGTTATCTTAATTTTAACTAAATAATTACTTTTAAATAATTTTATAAAATAAGGTTATATCGCTTAATTTTATTAAATAAATATATTAACTTTTCTATTTATTTAAGTTCCCTTATTAAGCTAGAATAATAATAAGTATTTAAAAAGAATAAGGTATAATATATCTTTTAAATTAATATAATAGGTTTTACTATATAAAACTTTTTATAATAACTTATTAATCTACTTTTATAAGCCTATTTATAGTTAAAAGCCGCTATTCTACACTAATAACTATAGTGTTAAGCTGCGCTTATTTACGCCGGTGCTTTTAATAAATATTAAGGTTAAAGCTATTATAAGCTATAAATAACCTAATTTAACGCCGTTAAGCATTATATAAAAGTGCTATTACTATATAACTTAAGCCTTTATAAGTTACTTAAAATAAGCGATATTAAAAAGTCGCTATTGCTTTAAAGGTTTTAGCTTTACTTAAATATATATTTATTATAACCTTTTCTATAAAACTATTTAAAAGTAATTATTTAGCTTACTATATAAAACCGAGATAACTACTAATTAAGCTTAAACTATTATTTATACACACTTAAAACTTAAGTAAAGCTATTATATTTTATTGCTACTTTAAATATATAGATTTAATAGCTTTATAGCTATAAAAATAAACTTTATTTAAATAAAAGATTTTTTTATTAAAGTAAAGAAGTATAAAGATAAAAATCCTTTTTTATTTTAATAAATCGATATATTTATTAATACTTTAAAGATATATAAAATCTATTTAAAAGAAATAAAGAAGTTTATTATTTATAAAGTAAGGATTTATAATAATAAAGCCGAGAATAATACTTTACCCTTAGGTTTAAAAGACTTCTTTCTTTAATTAAATAAAAAGTAGAATATAGCTATAATAAGCTATAAAATAAAATAAAACGTTATATTTTAAGGATACCTAGAAAAAATAAAGGAAAGATAATATTTTCTATTATAAAGTAAAGGCAGAGATATTTATTTAAGCTATTAGTACCTTAAGGGGTTATAGTATATATTATTAACCCTTAAAATATTTCTCCCCTAATAGTAAAGCCGTAAATAGATTAAGCTATTAAAGAAAAAAACTAATTAAATTAAATTAAAAAATATATAAATAAATAATCGCGCTTAAAAGTATTATAATTTATTATATACTTAAAAGTAACCTTTCTTATAATAAGGCTATAAATAAGTTAAATTACTTAAAAACCTAGTTAATTAGGTTAAGCTAATTACTATATAATTATAAAATTATATTTAAAATTCTTAAAATCTATTATATATATTTTCTAAATCTCTTTTTATATCTATTATTTTAAATTCTTTATTAATTAGTTCTTATTTATTTACCGGCTTTAATATTATATTTCCGGGCTTATTTAATATCTTATTTTTTATATTTTTTAGCCTTTTTAAACTTAAACCCCCTTTATATAAAGTTATAAATAAGTTAGCAATATTTATTTATATTATTATAAGCCTATAAATTAATATAAGGTAAAGTTAAAGGTAATAATATTAAAGTAAGGTATATAGCTTTTTATAAATAATTTATTAGATTTTATTTATAATTTACCTTATACTTAATAGATATTAAGCGTTTTTATAATAGCTTAAATAATTTATTAGGTAGCTATATAAGCTAAATAGCTAAATTAGCTTATAGTAAAAATAGTATTCCTTACGCCTATATAATAAATAATAATAAAAATTACGCTTAAAATAATAATCGCTTTATTAATTATATAGGTAAAATATTAAAAAAATCCTTTATTTCTTATAATAGTTATTTTAATAATAATTAAAATAATATTTCAGATAAGGTATTTTTTTTAATAAAAAGGTAATATAATAACTATTATAAAAGCTTAATAATATTATCTTTTTTTATAATATTATTATATTTTAAAAGATTAATTATATTTTATTATAACCTTTATTTTTAGCTTTAAGTATTAAAAGTATTATTGCTTAATATAATTCTTTAAAATAATATATAGTTTATTAATATAGGCTATATATTAAGTTAAAGGGCTATCTTTAACTTAAATATTCTATATAATCTATTTTTAAACTTTAATATTAATTTTAATAATATTAAATAAAGTATTTTTATTAAAATTACTTAAAGCTATAAAATTTTAAGTTTTCCTAGCTTATATAATTATAAATAGTTTTTTAAACTAATTAATAAGTTATAATATATTTTCTATTTTATTTAATTCCTTTAATAAGAAAATAAAAGTAAATATTTAGCTAGTTATAAAGGTATATAATATCCGAAATATACTAATTATTAAAAGTAATTCGGCTTATTTTATTTATAATTATTTAATTTTAATTAATATTATTAGGAGTAATATTTTATTATTAAATAGAAAGCCGGTATTTAATTTATAGGAAAAAGGGTATATCGGGTTTAAATATAACTTTTAATTTTTAAATAATACTTATAGCTTTAATAGCTATTAAAAGCGATTAAATAAATAGCTTAATTTAAAAAAGTATATATAAATATACCTATTAAATATATTATTATATAGGTTAATTAAGTTTTATTTTAAAAACTAATAATATATTACTTTTATTTAATTTATTAATTTTAATTTATATAATATCGCTTTATTTTATTTAAGCGATTTTAAAATATATATTTAAAAATTCTTAATTATAAATAGCCTATTAAACTTATCCCTTATTAGTTTTTAAATAATTTAAACTTATCTAATACGCTTAATAGGGCGTATATACTTTATTTTTATAATAAGATATATAATCTTTAGGCTTATAGCTTTAATTATAATAGTTAAGGTAGTTAATTTAATTAATTAGAAATTAATATATTATAGCTTTTTATATTTAAAATTAAGCTAAATAAATAAGTATTATTATAAATCGATATCTTTAACTATAAAAAATTAATATTATTTATTAATAAGGTTTTAATTACTTATATAAAATAATTATAGCACCTTTTTTTATAAATATTTAACCTTTTCTTAAAAGATTTATATTATTTTATAAAGATATTAAGTATAATAATATATTTCTATAAGAATAAAGTAAAATAAGAAATATTTCTTTATATATAAATATCCCTTAAAATTATAGATATATAAGGGGAATTAATATCCTTTTAAATAAAGTAATAAGTTATTATAATAAGTTCTTTATATTAAGCTTAAAAAGTTAATCTTAATAATACTTTAAGCCTTTTTTATTATAAGATAATTAGAATTAAAAAAGGGAAATCGCTTTTTAATAATATTATTATTAATTAATACTTTTATATAAATTATATAAAGTATTTAAATCTTTTTAAATATTTATAGGTTATAATAAACTAATATCTTAAAGGTGTACTTTAAGAAATTTATAGGTAAAGCTATTTTATTATTTAGTTTTTTTATTCTTAAAGGTTATTATATAAACTTTAAAAGGCTTAAGAAAAGTATATATATTTTAGGATTAAGTTATAATAATAAAAAAGGGGTATAAAAGAAGATAGTTTTTATTATATAAATATTAAAATATTTATAATAAAAGATTAAAAAGTAATAATTTTTATATAGGGTTTATTTTATTGTTTTAAATAGTTAAAAAGTTAAAATACTTTTTATTTTATAATATTTTATATAAGTTAATTATTAATTTTAATTAAGGTATAGGTATAATAAAGGAAAAGAAAAAGATTTAAAAGCTTAGCTAATTTATAATAAACCTTTTTATCTTTAAAAAAGTAGTTTTAAGGGGATAGCTTTTTTAATAATAAACTTAAACTTTTAAATTATTAAATTAATAATCTTTTTAATTATTATCTTAAGTTACCTTTCTTAATTTTAATTATCTTTTTTAATTTTAGCTCTTTAATAATAACTTTTCTTTTTATAATCTTACTTTTAATTATACTTAATTTTTATTTTTAAATTTAATTAATATTATAATAACTCTTTTTAAATTAAATTTATTTTTAACTTTTTATTTTATAAATACTTTTTATTATATTTATTATTTTTTTAAATATATTATTCTTTTTTACGCTATTAAAGGTAAGCCCTTTATAAGCTTAAGTATTTTATTAATAACCTTTTACTTTAATAAAAGATATAATTTAAATTAGCGCTAATTAATATAAATTTATTAGTTTTCTTAATTTCCTTTTTATAATAAGCTATATTAATAAGGCTTATATTATATAAATAATCGATAATTAAGCTAAATTTTATAATATATTAATCTTTTTAAATATTTATATTAATATTATTAACTTTATTAATAATTATATTAAGAAAGATATAAAATTAAAGTATATTTTTATTTATTAAATAAATGTTAGCCTTTATAATAACTTTATTACTAATATAATTAGCTATTTTAAGCGTTTATTTAGCTTAATTATAATATTTTATAATTATTATAATATTAATTTTTATAATTATTATATTAAACGCTATATTATATATATCTATATTAGCTATTAAAATAAAAACGCTATTATTTATATTAATTAGCCCTTTTTTAAATATATCTTTTATTTTAATTTTTAATTTAATAAATATATTAACTATATTTATTATATTTATTTTAATTATAATTATAACTTAAATTATAGAAATAATAACTAATTTATATATATTTAAAATAACGTTATTAAGGTATATCTTATAAAATATTTAGTTATCTCTTATATATATATAGCTAACTTATTCTTTTTATTTAAAAAGATAATTCTTTAAATATAAATTATTATAAATTTATTAATAATATAATTAAAAATAAGCCTTTTAATATTAATATTATATATAAGGAAGTTAAAGTATAAAATTTAGCTTTTAAAATTATTAAAGCTAATAGCTAAAAAGTTATAAATAAAGGTAAAAGAAAAAGGGATATTAAATATAAAATAACTACTTTTTATTAAATATAATATTAATAAAAGTTAAAAGTTTTAATAAAATATTTTATATTACTTTTCTTTTTTTTTAAAGTAATAAAAATAATTTTAAATAAAAATATATTATATTATAAGGTTTAGCGGTTTAATTAATATAAATATTTCTTATAATTTATATTAATAGTATAGTTATTTAACTTTTATTATTATATTATATCTTTAAAATATAAAAAGCTTTACTTTTATATTTTTTCTTTTTTAAGTTATCGGTATAAAAATATTAAAATTAAGTAAAAAAAGTAAATATAGCTTATAATTAAATAAAAATAGAAAATAATATAAGAAAATAAAAAATAAAAAGAAATATATTTTAACTTTTAAATTATATTCTCTTTTTATATAAAGCTTTTATCGAAATCTTTATATATTAGCCGTTTTACTTAACTTAATATTTTTTTTAAGCTTTCTTTATTTATACTTATATTATTATATAAGTTAAAATATTTTTAATATCTTATATAGTATTATTTTAATTATTATTAATAATAAAATTAATAATTATATCCGGAATTAATTTAAATTAATTATTGGTAGCTATAAATTATAAAATTTAAAATAATATCTTAATTTTATTTTTTAATATAAGTAGCTTAATCGGGTTATTATCTTATTAAGATATAGCTAAAATATAAACTTTATTATAAGTTATTTTATTTTAAGGATTTTAATAAGTTAAATCTTATAATATTAATATCTCGGGTTTTTAAATACTTTTCTTATTTTATATAAACTTTTTAAAGTTTTTATTTATAAATATTTCTTATAATATAGCTTTCTTTAAAGCTTAAAGCTTATAAATATATTTAAAAAGGTATTTTAATATAAAGAATAATTCTTTTTATTAATATAATAACTTAGCTATTTATAAATAGCTTATTTTATAAATATAATTATAAATAAATATAAGGTTATTAATTATTAATAAAATTAGCTTATTTATATTAATATCTTTAGCTTTTTTTATAATATTCTTTTAATATATTATAATTAACTTAATAGCCTTTTTAATATTAATCTTTTTAGCTAATAATATTTATAAATAACTATTTAGCGCTTTAATATATAATTATTTAAAAAATTATAATTAAACTTTTTAAATTAAAATTTCTATTTTTAAAGAAATAATAGCTTTTTATTTATAAATTAAGTAAAAGGGGGTATATTTATATAAAGTATAAATTAATATTTTATTTATAAATAAAATAAGCTTAATATATTATTTTTAATAATTTATTTTAGCTGCTAGCTTAATTAATACTTTAATAAAAATATAATACCCTTTTTTAATAAATCCTTATACCCTTAAATTATATAAAGATATAACTATAAGAAATATACCGAATATTTATAATATATTAATAAACTTACCTTTATTTTTTAAGCCTTTATTTATAGTTACTTTATATAAATAACTATATTTAAAAAGAATTTTTTAAATAAAAAAGTTTTTAAAAGATTTTATTATAGCTTTTTTTTACGCTTTTATTATAAGATATCTAGTTAAATTATAATAAGCCTTAATTAAATAATTAAAGCCTTTATTCTTTAATATATATTAAATATTTATTTTAATTACCTTAAATAATTAACCGGAATATATAGGAATTACTTTTTTTCTTTATATTTATTTATTAAATTACTAATAATATAAATAGCTAGCTACCGCTTTATTAAAGTTTATATATATTCCCTTTTAATAATAAAGGCGCTATACCCTTAAGATTATAATATCTTTTTCTTTATATCCTATAATACTATAATATTTATAAATAATTCTTTTATAAAAATCTATATTATTAATTACTTATCTTTTAAGCTAAAACCTTTCCGGTAAATATTAAAATATATTGTTAATAACTTAAAATTATTTAGCTTTCTTTTAAAATACTTAAGCCTATTTAAATATTATATAATTTAAAAGCTTTATTTAAGTTAAATAATTTATAATTTATAAAAACTTAATAAATTATTGTAATTTTAAATTAAGGATAAATATTAAATTTTATTTAATATTTTACCCTATTATAAATTTAAAATTATTAATTTATATATTATATTAATTATTAAAATTCCCCTTTAAATTTTATTTTAATAGAAATAAATTTAATAAATATAATAAAATATTTATAATAAGGTTTTTTAAGCTAAAAATATATTTTAATCGAAAATTAAATATTTTAATTATTAATATTTATTAGCTAATTAAAGTATTTAAAATATCTAATATTCCGTTATTAATTTAATTTATTAAAACTTTAATATTAATCTTTAAAGTAAAATAATATTTAAAAAGGTATATTTATAACTTATAAAATATATATAAAATAGCTTAATATTTTTTTTTATAAGCGTTATACTTTTATTTAATTTTAATTTATATATTACTAATATATTTAGCTAGCTTATAATAATTATTAATAATTTATATAAAGATATCTTTTTATTTAATAAAGCTTATATTTATTATAAGAATAATCTTACTTATCTTTAAATTATAATTAATAGCTATTAATATTAGCTTTATTAAGATTATCTATATTAATATATTTATTAATTTTTATTTAATAATTTCTTATATAAACTTTATACCTTTTTTAAATAGGTTATAAAGCGGTTATATAATACTAATAAAGTTTTAAATCTAATAATTATAATAAATTATTATTAATTATTTTATTTATTTAAGTTCCCTTATTAAGCTAAAACAATAATAAGTATCCGAGAAGAATAAGGTATAATATATCTTTTAAATTAATATAATAAGTTTTACTATATAGGATTTTTTATAATAACTTATTAATCTTTTATAAGCCTATTTATAGTTAGAAGCCGCCATTCTACGCTAATAGCTATAGTATTAGGCCGCACCTATTCGCACCGGTACTTTTAATAAGCTATTAGCCTATTAAGGTTAAAGCTATTATAGGCCGCAAGCTAATCTAACGCTATTAAGCATTATATAAAAGTGCTATTGCTGTATAACTTAGGCCTTCGAATATAAGTTGCTTAAAATAGGCGACGTTAAAAAGCCGCCATTGCCCTAAAGGTTCTAGCTCTACTCTATAAACATATACCTATCTGGCAAAACCGAGCGATATAACCTTTTCTGCTATATTGCAAGACCACTCGAAAGCAATTATTTAGCCTACCGCGCCACTAAAACCGAGACAATAGTTAAGCTTAAACCAGCACTTATACGCGCCTAAGACCCAGGTAAGGCTACTATATTCTATTGCTAAGCATAGTTCTAAATACGTAGATTTAATAGCTCTACTATAAATAGCTATAGGAATAGATTCTAAATATAATAAGTAAATCTTTACCTAGATAAAAAGTTTTCTTATTAAGGTAAAAAAGCGTAAAGATAAGTAACCTTTTCTATTTAAGTAAATAAATATATTTATTATTACTTTAAAGATATATAAGATCTATTTTAAAGAAATAGAGGAATTTATTACCTATAAAACAATAATAAATAATAAGCTAAAGAAAGGATTAAAGGTTATAAATCTAATATATTTCTTTAAAAAGGTTTACCTTTTATTTAAATAGATTAAAGAGATAAAGCTTAATTGCAGAAATATAATATAGTTAAATAAAATTTAGTTTAAAAAATATATAATTATAGGTCTTTTAACCTTATACCTAGAAGGGATAATAAATTATTATATTAAAAAATAAATATATATCTTTAATAGATATATAATAAAATTACCCTTATATTTTACCGATTTTTTTATCTTATAAGCTATATTTATTTATATTATAAAAGTATTTAATAATATTTATATACTTTTTATATTATTTTAACTTAAATATTAAAATTATTACTTTTATAAGCTTTATATTAAGGAAAACTTTATTAAGGTTTTAAATATATTTAAAAAATATAATAATAAATATTTAAAAGTTTCGGAATTTCTTTATTATTATATATAAAATTTAATCCCTTAATTATAATATTATCTAGAAATATTTAATAAATATATAAAATAAGATTATATAATAAATATATTATTATATATATAAATTATATTATTAAATTTATTATACTTATTAATAATCTATATATTTTAAATAACTTAATTAATATAGTAAATATTATTATATTATAACTATTTTTATAAAGCTAAATTTAATTATATTTAAAGAAAAAGTTAAATAAAGAAAAAACTTTATATATATTAAACTTTTTAATAAATTAATTTGCTATAAATAATATAAAGGTATTTTTAATAATAAAGATATTATACTTTTAAATATTATTAATAAGCCTTAAGCCTTTATTTTTTTTAAATATTAAAAATTATTTATTTTTATATAATATATAGCTTTCCTTAATTACTTTCTTTTAAATATAGTTTTTAAATAAAAAGATAACTTTATTTTAAAAAATATAAAAGATTAAAATATTTTATAATTAAAATATTTTATATAATATAATTTATATCTTTTAAAATAGTATTATTTCCGAAATTATTTTATTAATATTATTTTACTTTTAGGCTAATACTTTTTCCTTATTTAATATTATATAATAAAAGAGATTTAATTCTTTTTTAAAAAAACCTTTATAATTATCGGCTTTTATAATATTTTAGTAATTCTTTATAAGTTTAAAGCTAGCTAGAATATTTAAAAATTTAAGCTTAATTTACTTATTATACTTATTTAATAGTATTTTAATTTAAATATCTTTTATTACTTTAAATTAATAAAATTTCTATTTTATATTATTTTTTAATATTAATTTATTAGGGTTAAAGTTATTAATAGGCTTAATTTTCCATTTTATAGTTTTATATAGTATATTAATAGCTTTAATAATCTTTTTTTTATTTAATACCTTTTTCTTTTTAAATAGTAGTAATAATAGTTAGCTTAAAGCTTAATATTTACTATAAAAGTAAATAATTAAATTATTAATTAAAGCCCCTTTATAAGCTTTATATAACTATTTTTTTATTAACTTTATAAACGCCGGAATAAATAAATAAATATTAAAATTTAATAATAATAAAATAGGCTAATTACCTTTATTTAAATAAAGTTTTAGCTATTTAGAAATTACTTTTTAATTAATAGCTTAATATTTCTAATATAAGCCGTTAAGATTTAATTTTTTAAAGAGGATATTTAAGATTAATCTCCTAATTAATTAAGCTTATTAACTATTATAATTAGCTAAGCTTTATTATAAAGAAAGCTTACCTTAAAATACTATTAATATTATAATAAAATATTATCTTTATTTAAATAAAAAATAATATATTAAATAAAATTTTATTATTAAGCTTAGCTTTTTTATTATTTATAATATAAAATAAAACTTATTTTTTATAACCTTCGATATAAATATTAATAGCTAATAACCCTAATAACTTAATTATTTCTTTATTATATATTTTTAATATAATAAATATAAATTAAAATATAAAAATAAATTTAATATATAGGCTAAGGCTAATAATATTTAGCTTAGCTTTAATATTTAATATAGCCGGAAAAAAGTAGTTTTTTTAGCTTTTTAATTAAAGTATTAAATAATTAATTAAGGTATAACTACTTTTTATAATAATAGCTATTTAAAAGTTTAATACTAGATACTTAATAACTTATTTAGTTATATTATATACTTTAATAACTGAAACTTATAATTAAATAAAAATATATATATTAAAAAGTTACTTAAATTTTTTAAATAATACTTTTAATTTTTTTACATTATTATTTTTAAGTTTTAATTTAATAGCCTTTTTTATAAGCTAATACTAATTATCTATTAATAATTAAAAAATAAGGCTATTTAAAAGAATATTATTTAACCTATTATTTTTAATAATTCTTATTAACCCGGTTATATTATAAATTTTAGCTATCTTTTTACTTATAAGAAAGTTTAATATTATTTAATTATTAAAATTACTGCGCTTTAAAATTAAAATAATAGGCTTAATATTACTTTATTACTTTTTATATATCTTATCGGCTAATATTTTATAATTAATATAAATAATTTTATTAATATTATTTTAAATAAAATAAATATAATTTATTAATTAGCTTTTAAAATTTAAATATAATTAAAATATCCTATTTTATATATATTCTTTAAAGGTTTTAAAGTATTAGTTTAATAAGATTTAGCTAAGGTTTTCCTTTTTAAATTTTATATTAAGTTAAGGTTTTACCTTTTTTTAAGTTTTAAGCTTTTAAATAGGCTTATTTTTATTAAAGTTTAGGGCTATCTTTATAAATATAATATTTCCTTTTAAACCTTATTATTCTTTTAAAGCTTAATTATTTATTTTAAAAATTTTAATATTTATAATTTATAGCTTTTTAATTAAGCTTAATATTACCTTTAAATCTATAATTAATATATAAAGGTTAAAAGTAGCTAGATAAGATTTATCGGCTTATAAAGCAGTTATTCTTAATTTATATTAGCTTCTTTTAAACTATATAAGGTTATAGGTTAACTTATTAAGATATAAGTTAATATTACCGATAAATTATAAGTTTTTCTTTTTTAAAGCTTTATACTTTTAAATATAAAGCTTTTAAATTTTATTTTTAAGTAATAATTTAAATATTATATAGATATACCTTTAAAGGCTAATACTTAAAGTATTTCTATATATTTATACTATATAAGTATTAAGGGGTTATATTATTTCTATTTAAACCTTTTTATAAATTTTTAATTAATATTTAATTTTAGCTATATCTTTTATATAAATTAAACTTTTAGCTTATAGTATTTTAAGCGGCTTATATATATAAGCTAAATATTTAATATTGCTATAGCTATAATAATATTACTATATACCGTTTTTATAAAATTTATTAATTTTCGGAAACCCTTAAGATTTTTCTTTATATTTAACTAAAAATTTTATAATATTATAGTTATTTAAATTAAAACTTATATAGGTAGCTATAAGAATATTATTTAATACCGAAATAATATTTAATATTTATTATTTTTATATAAGTATAAAATAACTTTAATTAAATTAAATTTTATTTTTAAGTTAATAATATAAAATTTTCTTTATATTATTAAAAGTATATTAAATAATATAATTATTAATTTATATGGCTTATAGGTTATTAGCTAGCTTTTTAATAGCTATATTATTATTTACTTATATCGCTTTTTTTAAGCTTTATTTAAAGGCTGCTATTATAACCGGTTTTAGCTTAGCTTTTTAAAGCTAAGCTTAAAATAACTATATTTATTAAGCTTAGCTAAATTATCCGATATTTATTTAGCTAAATAAAAATTATTATACTTATAAAACTATTTAATAAAGTAGTTTATAGCTTTTAAATACTAATAGTTATATAGGGTTAATATTAGCGAATAGCTTAAGCATTTAATATTAAAATATCCTTATAAATCCGAAGCCTTAAAGCGTTAAATATAATTAACTTATAAATAAATAATTTATCCTTTATAGCTATTAAATATAGGGATATTATAAAGTAAAGCTTAAGATATTATAATACTTAAAAGATATATTATTATTTAAAAATTAAAGTTATTAAAATTATTGCTATTAAGTAAAGTTATATATTATTTAAAAATTAATACCTTTAGCTTTTTAATCTTATTTCTCTTTTCCCTATATATCTTTATATATTTATAAAAGAATTTTTATTAATATTAGCTACTTTTTCTTTATTATCTTTTTAGCTATAATATTATAATTTATTTAAATATATTATATTATAATTATTAATAGCTTTTTTTAAAAGTTTTATATTTTATAAGTTTCTTATTTCCTTATTTTATTAAGAATTTAATTAAATTATAAAATATTTTTTTATAAGTTTTAAGCCGATATAATAATAATATCTTTAAAAATATATTAAAGTTATTATTTAAAGGTATATAGTTAAGTAATATCTTTATTTTTATATAACTTTAAAAGCTATTTTTTTTATTTAAGCTAAGTTATTATATTAATAGTAAGTATTTATAATTTAGTAGCTATAAAGGTATCTTTAATTATATCTTTAAATACCTTTAATATTTATTTATCCGGAATATTAAAAGCCTTTTTAATAAATTTATACCGTTTAAAATAATCGGTAATATTAAAGCTATCGAAAAAACTAATAAACCTTAATATCTTCTTTTAAATAAATATTTATATAGCCCGGTATTATAAAGCAGATATATTATACTTTTCTTTTTTAATAATTATTAAATTAGATTTTTAATTATTTAATAGCGGTAATATTATTAATATTATTAATATTCTAGCTAAAAAGCTAGCTATAATAGCTATAATAGCTTTATATTTTACCTTATATTAATATTTATCTTTATTTATATTTAGTAATTATTATATTTATTTAATTAATACCCTTTTTTATTTAATATTAAATATATCTTTAGCTAGGTTTAAACTTATTATAAATATAAATAATACCGATATTAATTTTACCGATATAAGGCTTTTATAAGCTTTATTTTATATTTAAAATATTAAACTTACTAAATACTTAATAATAAATAATAGTAATATCTATATAATAAATAATACCTTTTAAATATTATTTATTATCTTTTTAAGAAAAAGTTTATAATTAAAGTATTATATTATTTTTTAATAACTTAATATAATATTAGCCCTATTACTTAAGTATATAAACTTATAAGGCTATATATACTTTATAGCTAACGCCCTTTTTCGGGAAATATTTATACTTTTTCTTATTTCGATATTTATTATAAAGTTAAATTATTAACTTATATTTTAATTAATATAGGTTTTAAATAAATATTTTTTTATTATAATTCGGCTGCCCCTTTATTTTAATAATTAATAAAATTTATATTTAAAAATCTTTTATTATCCTTATTATATAAAGTTTATTAATATTATTATTATAAAAGTTTTTATATACTAATAATACTTATTATATAGTATTTAGCGCTATTAGTAGAAGGAAATTCTATAATTATTTATTATTAAAGCCGAAAATAATACTTTACCTTTAAGTTTAAAAAACTTCTTTTTTTAATTAAACGAAAAATAAAATATAGCTATAATAAGCTATAAAATAAAATAAAACGTTATATTTTAAAGGTACTTAAAAAGAATAAAAGGGAAATAATATTTGTTACTATAAAGTAAGGGCGGAGGTGCTTATTTAAGCTATTAATACTTTAAGAGGTTATAATATATACCACTAACCCTTAAAATAATAAGTTAAAGAGAAATAAGTTAAAGAGAAATAAGTTAAAGGGAAATAAGTTAAAAGGAAATAAGTTAAAGGGAAATAAAGATATTAATTATTTAATATACTTTTTTAAAAAGGTTTACTTTTTATTTAAATAAATTAAAGAGATAAAGCTTAATTATAAAAATATAATATAGTTAAATAAAATTTAATTTAAAGAAAAATATAATTATAAGTTTTTTAACCTTATACTTAAGAGGGATTAAATAAATATATATTTAAGTAGAGTTAAAACCTTTAAAGTAATAATAGCTTTTTAATATTACTTATTTTAAGTAATTTAAAGGTTTAAGTTATATAATAATAATATTTTTATATATTAATAACATTTAATAGCATTAAATTAAGTTATTTATAGCTTATAATAACTTTAACTTTAATAGACCGGTTTATATTAAAGCTAATATAATTAATTAATAACTAATAAATATTAATAAGTAATAGATTTTTATAACTTTTATTAATTTTTATTAACTTTAATATTTATTTAAAGTAAAGAAATTAATTAAAATTAATATTAGTTAATGCTAACTAATTTTAATTACTTATTTTTCATTAATTTAATTAATTTATAATAATTAATATAGCTATAACGTGGTTAACTAGTGAGTGGCGGATATCAGTGAGTGGCGGATTTTTATAATTTCCGCTAGCTTTAAGCTTAATTTCTACTTACTTCTAATAAGATAAAAAATCTTTTAAAAATTTCTACTAATAGAAATAGAACTTATTTAAAGCTTTTTAGGTTTTTTTTATAATTTGAAACTAAGGGTAGGGTTGCATATAAGGGTTAAAGTTATTAACTTTAGGTGAGCTCTATACATTTATATACAAATCTCGAAATTTATTGGTCCGTGCACTTTATCTATTAATAGTCCAAAATGGATGCAAATTTATATACATATAATCTGATATATAATAAAATTAAGTTTTAAGTTATAGCCTTATATTTTAATTTTCCATTAAGTTATAAAGGTTTTAAGGAAATGTTAATAAATAGTAAGAATAGTACGAATTTATTTGCTTTCCTTAACAGTTGGGGTAAGTACCTTTTATATGGTTTACCCCGCAAAAAGGTATAAAGTCCGCCACTCAGTGATATCCGCCACTCACTGGTTAACCACGTTAATACTAATTTAAAGTAAATAATTTTTAATAGAAAAATTAAGTTTTTTATTAAAATAAAATATTTTAGCTATATAAAATTAATCTTAACCTATATTAACTAAATTAACTATTTATATAATATATTATAAACCGCTTAAAAATATACTCTTATTTATTTAAAATTTAATTAATTAAACTTTTTTATATTTTTCTTATAACTTTTTATATTATACTTTATCTTATTATAGTTACTATATTATTATTTTAATAATTTACTATAAATCGCCTTTTTATTATTATTAGCTATTTTATTAGCTAGCCGCTTTTTCTTTTATTTTTTTAATTATTATTTAAGATTCTTTAATAATAAATACCTTTTTAAGCTATATTTAACTTTTTTAAGCTTTTTAACCCTTAATAAGCCTAATATTAGCCTTTTTAAAGATATAAACCCGATTATTTAAAAAAGTAATTTAATATACTATTATTTATATACTTTTTATAAACTTTTTAATTATTTAAATAATTAATATAAGAAAGCTTTTTTAATAGGCAAATATTTTATTTTTAATAAAACTTAATTACTAAATAGTTTAATAAACGTTAAATAGTATTTATAATTTCTATTTAGATAATAATATAAGAAGAGATTATATTAAAGTTTATAGATAAATATTTAATTTAGAAATAATAGAATTTAAATTTTATAAAGAAATCTTAGCCTTTTTAAACCTAGCTTTTATATTTTCTTTTATATAAACCTTATTATAAGCTACTTTAAATATAATAAAAAACTTTAATTTAATAATATAATTAATCGATATTTAAATAAAAAGGTTAATCTTATTATTATATATATATTTTAATAATAAAAATAATATAATAGCTAATAGCTAAAATAAATAAGATAAATATAATAATATATTAATAGAAATAATATTATTCTTTTTATAATATTACTTAAACCTAGCTAATATACAACTTTTATATTTATTTAAAATAAATATTTAATATTTACCTTTAATTTATATAATTATATACTTTTTAAAATATTAAATTTATTTTAAATTAATCTTATTATCTATTTATTTATTTAAGATAAGCTTAATTATTTAGCTTAATAGAAAGCTTAACTTTATTATTTAATTAATAAGATAATATTAATAAGTATTTTAAATAATTATAAATAATAGGATATATTAACCTTTTATATTAATATATTTAATAGCTATTACTTATTTTCGGTTTTTAAGCTATATAAATTTAGCTTTTTTATATCGATTAAAATATATAATAATTAAGGTTAAGGTTATTTAGCTTATTATAAAGCTAGTTTTTTTAAAGTTATAAAGGTTATTATTTAAAACTTTATATTTAATTATTATATTATAAAGTAATTAAAACTACCTTTTAATAACCTTTAAATCTTTATAAAAAACCTTTTAATAGTTATATAGCTAATTAAATTTAATTTTTAAGCTTAATTATATCTTTATAAAGCATTATACTTAATTTTTATTAACCGGCTTATTATTATATAATATTAATAAAAAGTTAGCTATATTTTTTATATTAAAAAGTTATATTAAAAGTTTTTAAGTATTTTATTTAATAATATATTAAATAAATATTTTCTTTTTAATTTAGTTAAATTTATATATATCGATATATAATTCTTTATATAAGTATTATTAGTTTATCTTATAATATAATATAGTTTTAAAAATATAAAAGATTTTAATAGCTTAAATAATAGGTAAGGGCTTTATATAATTTTTTTTTAATTTTTAAATTACTTAAATAGCTAAAATAATTTTATTTTTTTTAATAAAGAATATATATTATAATTATTAATTTCTAATATATTAAGTATTTAAATAGATAAAGTAATATAAAACTAATAAAGAATAAAGATATAATATATATTAAAAAAAAGCTTACTTATTTAAACTTTAAATATTTAAATTAATACTATACCTTTACTACTATTATAAATTAATTAAATTAATTAAAAATAAGTAATTAGAATTAATTAGTATTAATTAATATTAATTTTAATTAATTTTTTTACTTTAAATAAGTGTTAAAGTTAATAAAAGTTAGCGGAAATTATAAAAATTTATTATTTATTATTATTTATTAATTATTAATTAACTATAT
>JALPVH010000388.1:0-47685 GCA_023242295.1 Diaporthe ilicicola | reverse complement strand
TAAATTAGGTGGTGGCCCTAGTGGGCGTAAATAAGTGCACTGGGGGCTGCACTTGTACCGGTGTACCCTCCGATTCTGCCGGTGCGAATCTCCGATTTCAAAGTCAAAGGGGTTGGGAATAGCGGCATTTGGCCAGGAGTAGGCGTTGTCGATCCCTTGAGCCTTTCGACCTGTTCCGTCAATCTGAAAAGACTGCCTTCAAGATGGGTAATATTGTCTGCCGAATTGTTTAGCGGCAACACATGGGAGATGAGACGGTAGGTTGTCTTACCGGTGAGTCTTCGTTTCTCCTCCAGCTCTCTTGCCTTCTCCTCGAGGTCCCTTTGCTTTTGCTCTTGTGCCTCGTCCAGAAAGTCCATCAATGTGTTCCGAAGAAATGCATCGCTGCATTCCTTCTGGTCCAGCTTCTCTAAAACAGATGTGACTTTTTCTGACATATCTTTTACTCTTGCCCCAGTGTCTCTCTGGCCTGCAAACGAGAGGGCTGTGCCTAAAGGCGAGTCGCAGGTCAGTATTCTTCTCCAGAACAGAAACGATTGTGTCACTTTATACTGACCTTTAAGTACCATGTCTGCTTCGTCTCTGCAATGTGTGACCTCTGAGCAACTTGAAGGAGCTCGTCACTGCGAATTTGAATCTGCTCAATGCTTTCAAGTGGTTTCTTTTGGTAATCGTTCCCTCGCAACGTCGCAGATAGCGCCTTTTTGGCTGCAAAAATTTATGACTAAACTTAGTAAATTCATAGATTCGCCTCCAAGAACTTCGGCTATGCTTTACTCACCGTTGCTTTGTAGGAAAAAGCCGATCACGTCTTCAATAGCCTTCAGTGTAGCAGCAATCAGCTTTATAGAAGCTTCATTGATGGCTATATCTTGCGGAAAGGTTGCAAGAAAGATCTCGATGCTGCTGAATTTCTTTTCCAGGTCGTCTTTATCGAGGCTTGTAGTCATAGTCCCTCGCACGCGTGAAGTCGTTTCGAATGCCTACAGAATTCAAATCAGCAAATCAGCGGCCCAGCCAAGTCATCGTGCAATGAATCCGGGAGATATGAATTCAAGTTTACATCAACAAGGACCTGAACTGCTGCTATAACAGGAGTCGCGTAGTCTATCGTCGGCACGAATTTCACAGCTTGTCGCCCTATGGTACTTGAGTGGTCGACGAACCATCGTCTCCTTTTGGTATAGGTTTTGGCATAGCGACCCCAAAGACCCTTCGTGTCCCCATCATAAAATTCTCTAGCTTTCTGGAGCTGGTCGTAAACGTCGTCCCAAGTCGAGATCTTGCGAATGCTGTAGTCCCAGCCCGACTTTTCACGATCTTTCGGCTCATCAGGCCAGAGGGTGTTGAATCGATCGAGCGAACCTTCGAAAATACTGTCCCAGAATGCCATTGGCGTTGCAGCTGGAACGAGTGCTTGATTTTGTGTCAAGCCATCGCTTTCCTCCATTATTGCGTCAGTGGAATGAGACGCTACTGTCTCCATGCTTGCGAAACCGGCATTCACCGAGAATGGTACGTATCTTCCGGACTGAGAATCATAAGCGGACAGGGGGTATTTGAGCGCAGCATGCAAATCAACGAGGTCGTTGTCGATGAATTGGACAGACATCGGTCGGGGCGCCGTCGCGGCTGTAGAGTTTGACCTGACCCCATCTCCTGACTGTTCGGAAGGTGACGGATTCATGGGGAACATATTGGAGCCTTATGGATCGAGTCAGGCTAAGGAACGTGTGTGTAGTGAAAGAAAAAACTAGTCAACATGGCCAACATTAGAATCCGATCGAATCAAGTATTGTGCGCCGAGATACGTGCCGAAATCAGGCAGTAAGACCCGGTCGATAATTGGGCTGATAATTCGAATCCCTCGTCTGACATAAGATTTGTTGACGCTGTGGCACATTTGGCGCTCCCAGGCATGGTTCGTATTGGTCTGATTCTTGCACTACTGCATATATTCTGCACGTCGCGATCCGTAAAGCGCATGCAGACCACATGGACAATTGTTTCCTTCGGCAAGGTGTTTCAGCTCCCTCGTACTCCCAGGCACCAGCCCCCTTTTATCGCAGCTTGCATTCTGTCTCCGATCACCTTGGGGATTGATGGAAAGTTAGACTGCAGATTTCCAACAGTTGGTCGAGACCGGTCCGGTCTTGAAGTCTCAAAGCAGTCTGTGAGCACTTGCTAAGGTATCAAAGACCGCTCTTACTGTCTGAAAGTATCTGCTCTGGTACAGGAGGTTATTCAATGAGCTATTTGCGACGATACTCCAAATATTTGGTTCACTGCTGTGTTCACCAAAAAGTCACACTTCATCCCTGAAATACTACACTCGAGACAGACAGACAGACAGACCACGACTGATGAGTTCGTTTAACTTCTGTCAACCAGTATGGCCTCAGACGACAGGCCCCCCAGAGACAGCGCAGTACCGAAGCTCAATTATCAGGACTGGGACGATTTCCATTCTTTTACCAATGGAGCAGAACGTTTTACTATCGACGTCCTTTTGACTACGCAACAACAACTTGGAGTGATCACAGAACATGGACCCAAGTCATCAAATGAGGCTGCTGAGCTTCCGGAGAGGATAAGAATCAATTCTCAATCGATTATCCAAACTCTCAACAAGATCCGCCGTTCTAGTCGCATGCAATATGGGCCAATTATTATGTTCCGCCCATATAAGACTTTGGTCTTGTTCGATCAAGAGATCCGTCATTCGGCAATTGAGCTTGAGAAGCAAGCAGAGGAAACTCCTGCACGAACTCTCCCGAACGCCTCGGCTTCTGACAGTGAGAATCATGCTCAATTGGCTCAACTCAAGAGTCTTATCCAATTCATGGATGTGCACCTATCCCCCAGAAGGAAGTTTCTGGAGAGCCCTGGGTGCAACCGAGTCTTTTTCAGCGACCTCTGGCTTTTCTACAAGCCAGGTGATACTGTGATTAGCCGCGATCTTCGTCAAGCATATCGGGTCATCAGAGTTGAAAGCAAGAGATGGATAGTTGAAAATAATGACAAGCTCATTGTGGAGGACGAGTCTCTTGTCATTCATTGTGTCACGAGTCTCTTGTCATTCATTGTGTCTGCATAGACTTTGATGGCAAGTGGCTTGGTCCTGTCCTCAAAAAGGTGGCCATAAAGTCATGGGGACTATCCAAGAATGTTGAGTCTTTGGAGTTGATTCCTCTGATGAGGGCCACTGCTCAGAAGGAACACTTGAGACAGGATCTCATCAGACGGGGTCAGACTTTTGTGCGAGTCGCCAGTGTGTCACCAGTGCACTACAATGGAAGCACTCTTGACAAAAAGATAGAAGTCAACACCACCATCGTCATCGACTTCGAAGAAGCATTGAGTGATAAAGAAGACTTCAAAGATTGGAGAACCACCATTGAACATGGTCTTGGAGAGGGGAGATTGTTTGCTGCAGGTTTCGACGGGTGCGGCAGCAAAGCTGATGCGACTTCTTCAACGGCCGAGAACACCCATGACGACTCATACGTGGATGTCGTTAGGCATCAAAAGTTCATCTGCGGCCAGCTCATGATCCTTGAATCTGGAGATGAGATTCCCTCAATCATGATCAGTCCTCGCCCCTTGGATCAAGTAGGGACTCTGACGGAGGAAGAGTTATTGATCATGAGCTACCGAGTATTCGGATATATCCTGGACACATCAAAATGGGGTGGGTCGTCTATGATTCCTCTATAAATTTTCAGCATCGCTAACCACGATTGACAATTGAAAGATGTTTTCGATCTATCCTTTGCTTCATCTATGATGGAGAGATCAGGCCTAGAATTCGATGATCTGGCTATACCGAGCTACATCAAGGAGATTGTTAAGAATCTTACCACCCATCACCTGAAGCAAACGAAGACGATCAAGAACGCTGATGATCGCTCTGTCAATGCCGATAACGAAGGTGATTTAATACCTTGTAGTGGTTTAAAACGCACTGGATTTCATAGGAAATTTGCTAACCAGAGGAGGGCCAAAGGCGCAGGGCAAGGACTCGTTCTGCTCCTTTGGGGGCCGAATAGTGTGGGAAAGAAGACAACTGCAGGTGAGCATGGATTTTGGGTTCTCTGTCTGTCCAGTGTATATTGTACTGATATTCATGTGTTCACAGCCTGCATCGCAAGAATGGCTGGTGTTCCATTGCTCCAGCTTCAGACAGGTGAGAAAATCCAAGCGTGGAAGCTAATTCCGCATCTGGAATTTGTAGTTATTTTGCTGACATGAGAACATTCAAGAAATGGACTTGCCCTTTGTGGAAGATGACTGGATGGAGCATATTGAGAAAACCTTCACTTGGGCCAAACGCTGGGGCTGTATTGTTTTGCTCAACCAGGCTGATGCCATCCTACAAGGGCAAGTCGACTATGGTCGTGGAGTTTCATGGGACACTGCCCACCAAAGTATGCATATATCGTCCTCATGGCGCTTAATATTTTGGTATATGAAGTGGTTCTCTGACTTCCGCAGCTGTCTTCCGCAGGATTGTCCTGCGTATGCTGGACTGGTTTACCGGCATAACTTTTCTCGTTGCCAACCAAAGGCCATTTCTTGGCCCAGCTGGTGTAGAACCACCTGGTAAAGATATGATGTCGCGGATTAATGTCAGCTTGCTCTACCCAGCCCTCGACAAAGACCAAACTACGAAGGTCTTCGAGCTCAATATGAGATGGATCAATGATCTGTTTGCGAAGCAGCACCAGGATGATCCAAGGCCTGCCTGCTTGGTAGTCGACGAAGACATACTCGAGTTTTCCCGTGCCTTCTACAAGCAGAGCCACTCCGTGGACCGTTGGAATTGCAGACAAATCAAGAAGGCGTTTAGCACTGCATTGGCCCTAGCTCACGCAGACGCTGAGATTTCTCCTGAAGCGCAGAGCGAGAGCAAAACACAGGATCCTTGGAAGGTCCACCTGAAGGCAACACATTTCGAGGTCGTTGCTAGAAGCATGATCAGGAACGGAGGGGAGCGCGTCACGACACGGCCACCCGACTATAGCCAGCCGGTAGATGCGAGGATGCGGCAGCCGGCACCGCAGCAACATCCATCTCCATTTGCCCCAAGACGGCAGGAGCTTACGCCACGGCAAAGACCACAGCAGCAACCTCCTTCGGGCAGGCCACTTCCGAGTAGTCGTCAGGTGCCGCCCGCTGAATATAGGGCACCAATGGCGCCACCACCGCCGCCGCCGCCGCCGCTTCCGCAACCCTCCTTTGTGCCTTTAGTAGACGTTGAAGGTGCCGGCAGAGGGAGCACGATAGTACGGCCAAAAGAGTTTTTTCTGGCGTCTCCTCTATCATTCGAAGCCAGGCCGGAGCTACTGTTCCTGGATTGGGACGCTTTCAAAGATGCGCGAGCACAAAAGGGCAGTACCTGTTCCGCCATCGACGTCCTTCAGGGAGATCCGGTAGTATCCTTTGACCAGGAAGCTCAAGATAATGTCTGGTGGTCACGATGGGGTGACCGCAACCGGGGAGATGCGACCCGGGCGAAAACTGACCCAACCGCCGGCCCCGTGTCCAAAGTGAGGATTTCAGGCGGTACGCAGCCCTCGCCGTTACCAGAACGCATTCGAATCCACTCGAAATATATCACTGCCATTCTAGAAGAGATCAAAGGCTCGAGAATAAGCAAGAGTTCATTCGTCATGGTCAGGCCATTCAGAGCATTGACCTATTACGAAGAGAAAATCAGGGCCAGGTACAAGGAGCTGGCCGCGAAGTTGAAAGGACAGCCAGATCATCCTGATGCCGAAGGGAAGGCCAAATCCACATCTGAGAAGCAGGCCGGTAGTTCTGCCGCTGAGACCCAGGCAAAGCACCCTGATGTTCGCTCGAACGATGCTTTTCCTTCAAAATACGAGCGCAAGCCTCCCAAGGACGACTCGTCATCGACTACGGACTCGAGCAAATCTGATGATGGAGAAGCCATGAATATCTCGTCAGACACTGCCTTACAGCATTTGGCCTGCCTTGTCGAGTTCATCGATATGATCCAGGCAAGACGCCAGTACCTACTGAGCGGCAGCTGCAGCAAGGTGACCTTCGCAGACGTCTGGCACCTTTTCAAGCCCGGAGATGAGGTGCTGGACCAGGAGCAACGACAAGCCTACAGAATACTCAGTATCAACAGCTCTGGCCACAAAACGTTGCCCCCCTGGAAAGAACTTGATTCTGAGGAGTCCGAGGGTGATGAGCCGACAATCAAGCTCCACTGTGTCCACATAGCGTTCGACGGTGAATCGCTGGGCTCCGTAAGGAAGACCTTTGACGTCGTCAGTTTCGAAGCCGAAGAGGATATCACCTCGCTTCCTGTCTTGCCGCTGCGGCTGGTCAAAGACCCGGATTCGGAAGCTACAGGAGAGGGATCGGGGTTCCGACAGGATCTGATTGACAGAGGGAGGATCTTCGTCAGGATGGTGAAACCTACGCCAATGCATTACAACGGGCCGCTACTCCATCCGAAAGAAGAGGTCGACAGCCAGGTTGTCATCGATTTCGAGCAAGCATTTGCTCAATGGGCCCGTGCCTCGTCCTTCAGGATACCCGCCGTCGAGAAACTGATTGGCAAGCCAATCGGACAACCCCTACTTGATCTACCTTGCCTAGCAAGCTGCTGTGCTGGTGAGCATATTCATCAAGACGCTTACGCCGAGCAGAAATGGAATGAGGCCTACATTGGCACTCTCATCCCGGACCCACAGGACCGAGCTAGGAAACCTTCTCTTGCTATCTACCCACGAGCTGTGTCCGACAAGACGTTTGACGAAAGCGAGTTGTCTGACGAGGACCTTGTCATCATGTCGTATAAGGTCTGCGGTTTCGTTCTTCGAACCCGGAAATGGGGTAAGCGGCACCTTCATTTGTCATTGATCTCTCGCGGCTAACAATAATTACTCCATTGCCAGCTCAAATGGACTTGAAGCACCTCAGTCCTCTCAACTCAGGAGGCAGAACTCGACAGGCAGGAAACAACATACCTGCAATCGGGAGTGTGGCAGAGGGCCTTGATGGAACAGCGGATACGACATTGGATCAGTTGGTGCTCCCGCAAGGCCACAAGGATATCGTCAAATCCCTCATCTCCCAGCACTTCCAAGACAAGGTCACAAAGAGGTACGAGGCCGAGGAGAAGGACGTGGTACGAGGAAAAGGTTTGCTGTCCCTGCCATATTCCCATAATGTGACTGCATAGTTGGCTAATTACCTTCGAATCAGGCAAGGGTTTGATCATTTTGCTCCATGGTGCTCCGGGAGTCGGTAAAACAAGCACAGCAGGTAAAGTGACCCATCTTTCCCAGAATGACTCGCCGTTGTGAGTGGTACCATGTTAATATTCGTGATTCCAGAGGGTGTGGCAGAAGCGTTCAACAAACCTCTCTTTCAAATCACATCGGGTGAGTGTCATATGATCTGGTTCATTGGGGCGAACTCATGCAAATACTCGCTTAAAGTGCGGACGCTGATGGCTTTCAGGGGACCTGGGCACCAATGCAAGGGAGTTGGAAGACGCACTTGAATGGCACTTCTATCTTGCCAACAAATGGAACTGTGTCCTTCTGCTCGACGAGGCCGACGTGTTCCTGTCCGTACGCTCACCTGAGGACTTTCAGCGGAACAGCCTAGTGGCAGGTAAGCCAGACACCTTACGCCAAGATTGCTATTACTTACAGTATGTTAACTGAAATGTGGCAGTTTTCTTAAGGGTCCTAGAGTATTACGCCGGCGTACTATTCCTCACCACCAACCGGATCGGAGACTTTGACGAAGCTTTCTCATCACGAATCCACATTAGCCTGTATTATCCCCCGCTGAAACGCAGTTCAACCAAGAAGATCTTCGATCTCAATCTCCGTAACATCCAACAACGCATTGAGGAGAGAGGGATCGAAATCAGCATCGAACACGACCAGATTCTCAGCTGGGCGTCGGATTACTGGAGGACGCACAAGAAGATGAGATGGAATGGACGGCAGATCCGAAACGCCTGTCAAACCGCGCTGGCGTTGGCCGAGTACGACGCACAGAATCGGCCAGAGAGTACATCTTTCGAAGCTGATACGCAGATACAAGAGACCACCGAGAAGGCCGTCAAGATACAGCTCACCATCGGCCACCTCGAGACGGTTGCAAAGGCATACTTGGAATTCATGCGATACTTGCACGAGATCTACGGCAAGGACGCGGATAGAAGGGCAAAGGCGATGGGCATCAGGGCGCGGGAATTTTCCATGAAGAATTGGGATTTACCTCAAGAGCCACCGCCACAAGCAGATGACGATGACGACGAGTCCGAGGAGGAAGCACCCGGCCCCAAAAATGCTCAGCAGAACAAGCCTGTCTCACAGCAGACATCTGGCCAGGCCTCGGCCAGCATCACACAGCCACCTGCGCCCGGAACAAGCAACCCGGAAACCTCAGCTCACGGACTAGGACCCCAGACAGCACCAGTGGCCCCGTTTCCGTATGGGTCATTCCCCATGCCAAATATGCCCAACCCCTTCGGCATGGCAGCCCCATTCGGACAGGCTCAACAACCGCAGGCGACGACTTACCAGCAGGCCGCAGATCAACAACGACAGTATCTCGTCAACATGGCCGCTTGGAACACAATGATGGCTGGTGGTCAGCAGGTCCCTTATCCGGGTATGGCCGGCATGCCGGGCCAGCCTCCGGGAGGGTCACAGCCGCAAGGAGGATCACAGCCACTGGGAGGCTGATCGTTTCAGGCAGGGCCGAGTCGTTGATCTAGTCACGGTTTGTGATCGAGGGAATGCTCGGCCAAAAGCTGTCAGCGCGTTTATAAGCAACCTGAGAGTTAACATAACATTCTTCTTTAATCTGTGTTAATTTGTGATTAGTATTTTCTGGTGGTCCTCGAAAGCATGGCTCTTGCAATCGGTTATTTTTCTGGATGTCCATTTCCTTACTTGTTTGTTCCCTATTTCTCAACAAATACCGAATTTCCTCTTCCGCAACGCGCAAAAACAGAAATTCAAATTCCCTCCCCTTTTTTTTTTTTTTTTTTTTTTGCTACTGCAGAGTATCACCCAAGAATTCAATGGTTCAATTTTGACTATGCTTGCACTGAAATTCCGGAGCAAATGCTGCTGTGGATTGGCCCGCATTTGTGCATTCTCTCGGCAAACACCAGCCTGATACGATACGTGATCCCGCAGCAGGCATCCTATGTGGGCTTGGGCATGTATGATACCGAGCTTTTCCCTGTCACGAAGGCAGCTGATTCACAACCAACCAGAGTGTCGTCACGCCTAATTCCAACGCCTCCGTCTCATCAACCTTCAACTCACTGAAATGCCTCTCCAGGCACTGGAGCTGACGCGCCGCACTCTTATCCTTACCGTGCCCACCCTCTTCAAGGAGCTCTCGGGGGTCCGAGATCCCAGCGAAACGACACAACTCCTGCGTGTCCAGAATAGACGCCCTCAGCCCCCTCGCATTCAACCAGTCCTTGTTCGCAACCGCCACATAAGCCGCCGCCCGCTCCCTCGGCGTCTTGGGCTTCCTCGCGACGGCCCCTATCGCCGCGCCCGGCAGCGCGGTGGCCGCGCCGACGGCCCCGAACACGGTGCCGAGAGTCAGCGACACAGCGCCGCCGACAACGCCAAAGGCCGTGCCGAGGACGTTCCCGCGCTTGGCGTTGTCGCGGATGTGGTTGCCAATGGACCTTGCGTTCCTCGCGACGTTCTTGCCGTACGAGGTGGGCGGCGAGCTCAGATGCCGCGCCATGTCGCCGGCGTGGGCTAGGGCCTTGGCGGATACGGTGGCTGTTAGGAAGGCCGAGGTAGTGTCGACGAAGGCGTGCCACATTTCCGGCGTGACGCCGCGAGCGAGCAGGGCCGGCGCCCAGGCATTTATGAAGCCGGCTGCCGCGTCCGGCCGCGACTGGGGGGTGGCAACGGCCTTGCTGAACGGGGAGGCTTCTCTGTATGGCGGGAGCCCCTCGCTTGGTGGGAAGTTGAAGGGGTTCTTTGGTGTTGGCCCCTCAGGTTGCTGCATGTGAGACGAGGGGCCTGGGTCCGAGTCGTCGTAGGAAGGCGGCGCTTCATGGACTCTGTCGGCTACGTTCCTCTCAGCGGGGATCCGCTGCTTTGAGTTGGAGTCTGCCATGGTTATCGAGTGTTCCTCTGACTTGAATCCAGACAGTGTTAACGTGGTTGATACCTGAGCCTGAGTTCGAAGTTTTGAAGTTGGAGGAATCTAAGGTCTTAGTCCGAGGGGCATGAAGCGCTAATTCTCAAAGCATCGATGATCCTCGAAGCCGGCAGCGGAATAGCTCATTAAGTCGCTCCTTGCATTGCCGTGTCCTGAAAGTAACGTTAGGCTATGAGTACAAAAGCTCTGGGAGGTAGGAAGTAGGACCCTGACCTATCAACAACAAGCGGGATTCCGATGTCTCGATGAGGTCAGAGCAGGGGATAAGAACACGATCATTTGTTCCACTTTATGTCTGTCACTGGTCTCGGCATGGGAATTGCTCTGCATGCTTGCGTGCTCGCGTGCTTGCACGCTGCAACGCTTCTTTGCTTCGCCCCTCATCCAACATGGCAACTCTGCTGCCTACTTGTATTCCTTGAGACCACCCTCGTCGGTTGCCAGCGCTGCTAAGCACACAGCTCCTCCCTGAACTGCCTTACTGAAGTGTTTGCTTTGCACCTCCATGACTCACGCAAACCAAATTTATATTATACTGAGATGAAGTTGGTTGTATACATTTACCTCTGATCCGTCTGGCAAAGCTTCTGATAAACCTGGGAATGTCTTGGGGGGCCAATGCTCATTCAAATGCTTGGTGGTACCTATCCGTCTCGATTGATAGTCTAGAGATCATGCCTACAAGTTATTGATACGAAATGGAAGGATAATTAGACAACTACGTGCTACGGGCAAGCATAACGTACGCCGCAACACTTAGCCTATACATTAAACTGCCAGTCAGGCCTGCCATTCCTCCATTCATCAAACTCTTTCTCCCCCGGCATCTCAGTCCCATCGGCGAGCCTCAACCTTGGGAATCTCACTTTTGTCCAGGGATACGCAGGCTCCTTCTCTGCCAGCTCCTCATTTACCAGGACAAGGGCGCCAGAGTGCCATCCCGCAGCACAGACTCCCAGTGCGAAGTACGCTCCAAACCCGTCTTCTTCCTCTGCCCGATCCCACGCCCTGCTCTCCTGCTCGATCCACTCGCTCACCTCGCCCTGGACATTGCGGTCATTGTTGAACAGCCTCCTGCGCTCCTCACTCTCGTCAGGGTCTGGTAGGCCGTCGACCATGCGGTAAAGCCAGTCCATCTTCGTACCATCGAACCACACCTGGCGACCGTGGCTGTAAGCATGTGGCAGGAGCCTGCCGTGGCGGCTGAAATCGTCGTAGACGACACCCCGGGAGTGCCCTTCCACGGGACCTGAGCCACCCAGGCCTAAGGCGCCGCATGCGTTCATCTCGGTGCCGTACGCTGTGATCTTGCCGCTTGAGTGCAGGGCCAGGTAGTGGTAGTCACCGAAGGCAACTTGGATGATGTCTTCGTGCTGCAGGGCGGGGATCTTGCTGAGTCCCTGGACATCAGCCTGGTCAGCATCGGTATTCCGGGCGTGCCAGCATGCTTCTAGATAGTCTTGATCAGCGGTGATGACCTCGCCGTTGCAAAAGACGGCAAACCGGCGGAATGATCCTTGCACGTCGAATGGCGAAGCCCCCTCGCTTCGCAGTTGCCGAAGCTCTACGACGGCCTCCACGCTGTTGTTGTCGCCGAACCGTCCGCTAAAGACCCTGCCAATATCGGTATTGAACACGACGAAGTGCTCGAGAATGATGTAGTTCAGCACACTTCCTACCTCAGCCCCCAGCGTCTTTTCATACTCTGACTCTCCAGAAGCGTCTTTTACGCGCCTGTAGCCGGTTCTAGGGACCTCAGCATGCTTCAAGGCTGGCATAGTATCTTCATGAAGAATTTCCCCATCGGCTTGGTCCCACACCACAATGCCCACACCGTGCACATAGGCTGAGCTCCGGCTCCAGCCAGCTACCACTTGCCTAATCAAGCCACAGCCGGACGGCGGGAGGTCTGCAAGGGCGGAAGACACGTCATTGATTGGCAGGCTGGCAAATTTCACACACAAAGCGGGCTGGTTCGCGTCGCTCCACGACCATATCCTGCCACTGTCGGAGTGGGCCAAGATGTGGGATCTCCCGGCGGAGAACTGTTGAATGGCAGTATCGGGTCCGTCGTACTGTGCGTCGACGGGAAAGATGAGTTTCTGCAGTCCTTGGGACGAATGGCGAATCCTCTGCCCATCTGTTACACCGGCAGTGTGGAGGGTACCCTTAGAGGTGAGAAGGGTGGTTGACCAACCGCTGCGTAACTGTGAGCTACTCTCATGTCTACTTATTGCATTGCAAAACCCTTGGCCATAACTCACCCACATTGCATATCAGCTATGACACCCAAGCTCTGTGTATCCCCCATCTCAATGGGGATACCCACGAGAGGCCTATATGAGGTGCGTGGCCTGCTCACCTGGGCTGCTCGAATTTCGTTGGGAGTAAGTGGGCCGTGAGCATGGGCCGGGTTGTGACGGCCGAGTCGTCCGTGGCCGTTGCTCCCCCAGGTGAAGACGCGTGTCTGGGTGAGCAAGCGGCGGTACATCTGCTGCCATCGAGCACCATCGTTCTCAACGATCGGCTGGTTGGGCACGCGAAAGGTGCTGCGGGTCACATTCCTCCAGTACGAGGGCTCGAGCCGTATCGAGGGTTGCTGGAGCGCCTTGCACGTGCTGCAAAGTGCCAGGAAGCTCCTCGGGTCCAGGTGTGGGAAGATGAGAAGGAGCACGTCGACAGGGAGGTCGTTGATGAGGCTGGGCTTGTCCTCCATTGCGGTGCTGTGAGTTTCGCTTCGGTCTGTTGTGGTACAGGTACCAGTTGACACCGCTCCGGCCTTTTCTCGTGGTAGGTATGCGCAACTATTCAGTCCGCCAGATTAGGCTTTTTGGTAAAGTTTTCGATTTCCGATGGCAGGCTTTGATCTCTGGGATGTTGAAAAATTTGTGTATCAAACCCAATGCTTACCGGTACATCCTATGGATTTGTCGTAGCCTTCCACTTCACCCGATCCCCTGTCACACAATACGTTAGCGGGAAAAGAGGGGAAGCGCTGTCTTTTGCATACGAAGTGATGCCCCCCCCCCGGTCGCTTAGCACGCTCTGCCGCCACACCTTAAAAAACTTCAATTTTATATAATAGCTATTATAAAGCTTTTAATCCCTATAAGCTAGGCACAAAATATATATTTCAATACAGAATTTTATAAATAATATAGATATATTATATTTATTATTTAAAATAATTCTTTAATAAAGATAAAAATAAAATATTAGTTATATAATTATTTTATATTTTTAAATTAAAAAAATATTTTTTATTTTAATTAAGTAGATATTATTAATTATAATGTTTAAAAGTATTATTAATATTTTAATTAATAATATAATATTAACTTTTTAAAGAAAAGTATTAAAGATATATAACAATTAAAATAAATAAATATTTATATATATATAAGCTTTATATATTTTATATATAAATATTTAATTTAAAAAACTGAAATATTTTATTTTATAATTATATAGTAAATTATAAATTAAAGAAATAAATAATATTTTAAAGGTTATTATATTAATAAGAAGTATTTTAAAATTATAATATAAGTAGATATTTATAATAGCTTCTAAATGAAATATTTTTTGAGCTTTAATTTAATTGTGTTGTTAAGATAGAAAATAAATAGTACTTTTAACTTTTTTAAAGGTGTGGTGGCAGAGCGTGCCAAGCGACCGGGGGGGGCATCACTTCGTATGCAAAAGACAGCGGGAGGAACGATCAGCATCACAGGACCGCCACTTTGCCCTAGCACGCCCAGCACGCCTAGTTCGTTCCAGCCCTCGGGAATGTGCAGTAGTCCCGCTTGATTGTGGATACCGAGGCCTGGATGACTTCCCCACACCCTGACTTGTGTCGCCTCGCTTTTGAAGGCGCTCACTCGGGTTCTTATCTCGCCACCAGAGATCTTCAAATCCAAGGCGTAAAGAGAAAATCACCCGCCAACTTTGGAAGGCAACCCAGAACTACTACTAGCATTAAAGCCTCACAGCTTGTGGCGGCTAGTTGAATCCAAGCCAATACCCTTAGCATGGACGACGTCAGCATCAAGAAAGCACCGGCACCATGGAAATGCACCGCTGACGTCTACGCAGCTTACTTCTTCTCCAGTCCGAGAAGCAAGACTGCGTCCGAGATAGACACCATCGCATATTCGCCACTTGAAAAAGAGTCACACTTTGCCTCGCCTGAGGCCGGCCGTTTCGCAGGAGGAGTGGGCAGCTTCATGCTCGTTCGGTACTCAGACTCGCCAGTCGGACCATATGATGAGTTGGTCATCATTCCAGGCGCCTACACGTACCGCGTGCAGGACAAGAGCGGGAAGTGGGTGGAAAAGAAGAACCCCCGGGTGACGAGGATATATGTTTCGCAGAAACATACACTATTCAACGGGAGGCACAGTGAGACTTTCTTCTTTTTCATCCTTGCGCATATTGATATGCTAACTAGGTTGGCTCGAAGATTGGAACATTCCCAAGCATCTCGCACGCTTCGAGTGGAAAGATCTCCCCAATGGAGCAAAGCAGTGCAGGGTCTTCCCCCACGACGCAAGCGGCGACTTGGCTGAAGCATCAGCGAGCACGACGCCCCTGTTCCAAGCATCGTTCAAGACAGTCCCCTATTTCCCGGCCTTCCCGATGTCAACTAAGTGGTTCAAGTATCTCGGCGTGGACACGGCCCTTGTCCAGCCCCCAGTGCCCCAAGGGAAGCCGGAAGTGGTTGTCGGAACGGAGCATTGGTGTAGGTGTGCGATGACGCAAACAGCCTCGAGGACGCACGTTGGTTGGATGGATCTCCGCCAAAGGGACGACGGTGGGAAATTGACGGGTTTGTTTGAGAATTTCTGGCCGGGCATGGGCAGATGGCAGGTCGCTGTGAAGATGGAAAATGCAGATTTGGACATCCCGGAAGGAGAATACTGGCGCATCCCAAGGGCCAACCTCTAATGCCTGGTGAAGCCAGCGCTGACAACATTGAACCGAAGAAGACACAGACACCAACAGATTGTGATAGTCCATTTTCAAAACAATTTGTTGGATTTCTCAAGAGAACCCCGATCGAGCTGAATCATCGAACACGGCACAGCTGAGCTTGTCCACCTCAGCCACAACACGGGACCAATTATTCGTTGCAAAATGTTGGGATCACACTTCAGCAGGCGTGTATATGAACAAAACAATGGGTACAATTTCAAGTTACCGATTGACCCTGCCCGGACCATTGAACAGGATATTTCGTAGGATCATACCGAAAGTAAACGGCTCCAGCTGCTAGCATGGTTCATCATATGTACTAGATCTACAACTTGAAGTGGTTTGAAGAACAAAAACAATAAAACACTCCATCGAAATCAACCCAACAACATTAATCAGACGTAAAACCCATCACAAATCTGCCGAGTACAACAAGGACAACTATAGATCAGTCACCAGAAATTGGAATCAGCCACCATGTTTCTCGGTCTCACCACAACAGCCTTCGCCAACGGGACCGCGGTCCCCAACATCCTGCCCACGCTCTCTGGGATATACGGGGTCCTGCGCCCCGATGGAGCTCTGTCAGTGCTGGGCTTCCCAAGCCGCCCGGGCCAGAGGCGCAGAAGCTCTCGCGCTCGCTGGTGCGCATGTACGGCGTGCGGCAGGCGACCATGGGCCTCGTCGGCGTCACGCTGTGGTGGAGTGGCGAGCACCGGCTGATGGGCGTCCTGATGCTCGTCAACACGCCCATTGCGATCGTTGACGGGCTCGTCAGCCGCTGGCAGGTTGGCGCCGGGGAGTGGGGACACTGGGGGTTTATACCAGTGGGCCTGGCTCTGACGATTGGGCTCCTGAGGGCTCCGCTTGGTGTTTAGCGACGAGAACTTGAAATTGGGGCGGCTGCATGCCCCGGTGGGGCAAGTTGCGATGAATTCAGTGCCTATTGTTAGAAGTGTACGATGGCGTACCTAAGTATGGCAATCTAGTCAAGGAGTCTCTCTGCCAGGTTAAATGATATACCCGCAAGGTGGAGACCTGTGATTCTGCATCGTTTGTACACATCTCTTGACCATTGAGAGTCACGACTGCTTGCAGTCAAGGATATTGGCCCAAAGATCACGGGCTCATGGATCGAGTAAATGTACAACTACGTATTATTCCTTACGTTCTATCAATATCCCTATCGTCCGAGTCGGCTTGATAGCCGAAGCTCAGGTAGCCCTATCAACAACGTCGCGGCTTTTTCTTTCTTTCCTTCCTTTTTTTTTTTTTTTTTTTTAGATATCACTCTAGTGCACAGGAGTCGATCTTCTTTTAGCTACCCGAGATCGTCACTCTATTTCGGAACACTAAACAGAAATCTCATCAAATCCCAGGATCTTTACGTAGTAATTTGCGTAAATAGGCGCGGGAGCGAAGTTTCTTAGCCGCTGCTGATGCAATTAGCCCTCGTCTCCGGCCAATAGTATCACATGAGTCAAGGCATATTCAGTGGGACTCAGCGCTTACAGCGCAGTCGCTCACTAGCTGTGATGATCATACAACGCTGGGCTGCTCCACTTAGGTGGCGCACTGAGTGTTTGGACATTCTCAGGGTGGAGCTCATGAACTTGTACGGCAAAACCTCCAGCTGGGTAGACACTTGATATATCGACATCCATGCAATTGATCCGACCCTTCGTATGTTAAATTAAATTGTTCTGCCCAAATTTAACTGCTGTCATTTCAGGAGACCTTCAATCATTTTTTTAATCCCCAAGTCCATCACTCCGTTGAAGATTCTGAGAATTACTATGGCTAGCACGCAAATGAATCTGAGCAACCCGAAGCGGAACGAGATCTTTGAGATACAAGCTCCAGCTTACTGGCTTAATCTACCTCGGCATGATCGCTTCACAAAGATACCCTGTGACGATGAAGAAAAGACGAATCACAATGACCGAGAGAGCTCACCCGGGGTTCAACACTACAAGTTATTTTTGAGCTTTTCAACTCCTCCTCAAAATGTAAGTTTCCATGCTCAGGAGCTTGTTTCCCACCTAGGTATTCTGAAAGGCAACAGAATCACAACACTCATTGTGACATCAATCGTCTATTGAATATGATTTACCGTGGGATAACCTACTCAGGGACAATTGCTGATTCAATACTTAAAGGGCACACCGTGGTTTTGGCTCGGTCAGAGTGATGACACGAACACCGACGTCCAGTTCGACGCGATGTCCATCAGCAGATGTCATTTGCAAGTCGGCTTTGATGATTGGGGCCAGCTCGTAATAAAAGACATCTCAAAATTCGGTTCTGTCATCACCTACACGCAAGATATTGCGAACCGTTCAGAGGCAAAGCCATTTCCTCAAACCCACCAAATTAACGGGAGCAAGAGCACCCCGCCGGTATGGGTCATTCCAGTGGGGTGGGAGGTCAGCATCAAGTTGGGAAAATGCGAGACACCGATAGTTCTCCACGTCCCTGATCATTCGGACCATATAGAGGAATACCAGGGGAAGGTTCTTGAGTTTAAAGCCGAACAGAACAATTCCCTGCCTTTCCTGGGGGGACGGGCCTTTGAGACTCTCCCAATCACCACTGGAGCTTCGATACCGACTGGCCAACGACATACGTCAGGTAGCGGAAAGGGCCGCTACGCCTGGATCATCGGCGACAAAAGACTTGGCAGAGGCTCCTTCGGACAAGTCTTCGAGGTATTCAACAGCTCTACTTGGGCTCGGTGCGCCGGGAAAAGCGTTCAAGAGAACGAGTTATTCGAGCACGAATACTCTTTGATGAGCAATCTGGACCACAAACACATCGCCCGCTATATTGATGTGCAACACACACCGGGTGCCAACCCGATGATTGTCATGGAATACTGCAGTCACGGGTCACTCGACAAACACCAAGAGTTGTTAAAGTTGAGCCAGGATGAGATCATCGAGGTTGTTGCCCAAGCGGCTTCTGCTATCGCATACCTCCACAGCAACAATGTCACGCACCGCGACCTCAAACCAGCAAACATGCTCATCCGTTGCAGACAGCCGCTTGAAATTGCATTGAGCGATTTCGGGCTTTCCAAGCAAGGTGAATCTGCCATGTCGACAATGGTGGGCACATATTATTACATGGCACCGGAGGTTTTAGCAGAGCGTGATGAGAACAACCGTCTCAACGTGAAATACAACAACAAGTCGGATATCTGGTCGTTGGGAATTGTGGCTGTCGAGCTGGTAAACGGAGGACTGCCCAGACTCAAAGAAATGAGCAGTGACCTTGTCGACAGCTACGCCGAGGCGATGGGCAAGTCCTGCGGCACCTTTCTGGAGCCTTTCGGGAACAAAGAGTTCGCTCGTCTGGTGAGGGACATGCTCTCCTGGGAACCTGAGGCGCGCCCCACTGCCGCTGAATGTTTCCAGCGTGTCTCAGCATTGATCGCGGGGAATACGGCTGCCCCCAGCGAGTTAACAACCTCCACCCATCCAACCGATAGCGAGAATATTGACGCATCATTGACACGCCCTGTTAAGCGTAACGTATCTGATAGGAGCCCAACAGCAACGGAACCGCCCGCGAAAAGGACAGCAGCTCCTATGGCTTCTGCAGCTTCCGTGCCTGGGGATAGTGTTTCAACGACATCTTCATCGTTTTGGGGGGAACCTGAAATGGCTTCACCGACTGCTTCACAATCCTGACACCCAAGTGACAATCGATGCTTGTTGAATTGCTTCAAATCGATCAGTTTGAAGGATATTAGGGGCTGGGGTCTACGACTACGTTCATTGCAGTGTAGAATGACCTACAGGTTGGCATTGCAATATTATAGGAGCGCATTAAACGTTCAAATCACCGAATAGACATTCACTCTATAGATAAAATGACTTTGAAGAGTGTACACAAGCAATGTTCAAGTAGAGTGGGTCAGGGTGTTGACTGCCTATAAATTTAAAATTTCTTAGACTTCGCAATAAATATGAATAGCTAGATAGATGATGCTAGCATTTTGATTATCAAGATGTTGATTGAAAATAATGTTAATACAAATACATAATTTATTGTAAAAAGCTATTACGTTTTATTATATCATGAAACATTAATTAATATTATTAAACAATAAATAAATAAAGTATTTACATTCGCGGCGTAGCTGTCGCCTGACGCGTCAATGTTGACGTGGTTGCATGTGTCCTTATGGTGCGCTGAAGCGGACTTTCCCTGGTCGTGGTTTCAGGGACACCAGATATTGTGGGATCCAGGATGGGGCAGTTTGGCGTGACATGGAGTTGTGATCGTCCCTTCGGCAGTATCCAATGTGCCCGGATGATGGGAAATCTTGCTCTCCCCCGTGAGTGCCGAGAAGAGACTCGGTGACCACTTGAGAGCATGCCTGTCGAGGCAGAGTCTTAACAGGGATGGCATCAAGGTTCGAATGACAATTTCCATATCCGACAAGGCCTCCAATGGAGGGGCAGCGGTGGCCAGCTAAAGGTCAATAGATGTTCCAGGGCTGTCTTCCCCAACGAAATGATGGGACGGTAAATTCTAAAGAGACGATCAGGAAGCCTGACACTCGGTGCAAGTCGCGTAAGCAGACGTGCACTTCCACGAGCCAGACTGGTGATTGCTCCAAGGAGATTTGGCAGAAGTGCAAAAGATGCATCACGTTGATAGCGGGCAAGTTAAGGTCAGTGACGAGGCACGTGCTTTTTCTCTGCCAAACGACCACGATCGAGGGGACTAGGAGGCTGCAGCAGAGGTGAACCTATGATAACATGTACACGTCGGCAAGGATAAGGAAGTGGAGGAAAGGAGCCAAGGAAAAAGGATGTAGCTGGCACTGGAGCTATGCACCCGTGAACTTAGTTTCAGGAAACCTGCATCACTCAGTTTGACGCAGCTGATACGTGGGGATGCTTATTGTGTGCTTGCCTTCGATGAATTCGCCAAAAGACATTCCACCTGTGGAAGCTGCACACAAGATGAAAATGCACCCCGCGTTGGAGCAACCCATGGAACTCGCAATGAATCCAATCTTTAGTGTCATCACATGTCAAGGAATGCGACTCCACAGGCAGGCTCACCAAAGGTTGCACGGCCCCGGCGGCTGCTTCGCGCGCGGTTGTACGGACGGCCAGTTAGTTATTATTCGGAGTTACGAGCTTTGAAGGTTTCACGAATCGGTCCAATACTACAGGCTGACGCGGGGATGAGGACGCTGGATCGTCAGCCCTGGAGACGGACCGGGAATTTCAGCAAATCTTCATTGCTTGGGTCCAATCTAGAACATTCGAGGACTCGGCTTGCGTGTACCCCACGGTAATCATTCTTCTCACGAATTAATCTGATGCGACTGGTTGATAGAATGAGACAAGACGATAGCAATGAAAGGCAGATGGCGGAGGTGTTGAAGGCTTGGAGGTGATTTGGTGACCGCCTCGTAGTCTATTCGCAATGCCGAGATCGTCACCGACTCGAGAGTTTGAAATGTGGAGTCCAGTCTCCGGGGCCCACGACAATTGCATCCTTACTGACTCGAACAAAACCCATATCGAGCCATATGCAGCTGAAAGGGATAGGGATAGACTGGCTCGGCCGGGCCCACGTCCCTGCTCTCGTACACAGTATTGTGACACCCCTTTTTTATCACTGTCTTTTCAGCGTAGCGGTGGGAACTGAAATTTCCCAAGGCCCAAAAGCCGTTGTGAAGAATCTACGAAGGGCTTTGATGGCGAGAAGGGCACACCGCCGCTAGAATGTGTTCAGAGGAAGATCTCTGAGTGACACAAAATCCGGTTCAGCGCTGAAAGCGTTTTCACCAGGAGTGGTTTCGTTTTTATTCCGCGTATATGCTCCTCTAGAGCTGCGGGCGGTCCTTTGACACATGATTGAAACTGCCGGCAATTTCACCATGTATCAGCCTTATTGCTGTGGAAGAAATGAGGCTCCACATTCATGTACCGATGTTGCTGGGGCCTGCGATGCCGTCTTTTCCCTGCCGCTGAGTAACGGAAACACACCCACCCGGTTGCTATAGCCCTATCCAAATTATCTCTGAAGACAGATATCCAGACCAGATGTTGTGACAAAAGCCGACGCCACACCCATATGCCTTTGGTCTACGTCCATGCATTGACTCGTTGACTTACTTTATCTTTGACAATCGTTTCTTCCCTGTGTCTCTCAGAGGCTACCTTGATCCCCCCCGACCTTTCATTGACTCCTAAATCAAGTTTGCGTCCCCGCCTGTCCAATATGCCTCTGGGCGGGAAGGGTCCGTCGGTGCTCGCGTGCCTATGGACTCAGACAGCGGTGACGCTGACTTGCATCTCTTTGAGATGGTATACCAGACGCTACATCAAGGGAAAGATTGGGGCTGACGATTATCTGCTTTGGGTAACCTGGGTAAGTATATGTTCGATGCCTGGACGGATGAACGTTGTGCAGACAGACCTCTCTCCCTGGATTCTTGAAGGACTGACTCGAGGTTTAGATCTTGCAGGTCATATTTGCCGCCACACTCACGGTCTCGTGCTCTTATGGATTCGGCCAGCATAACGCCGACCTAAGCACCTATGACAAATCAATGGCGACACTCTGGGAACTTGTCGGACAGCTAGCCGTATCCCTAACCATGGGCACCAGCAAGGCAGCCGGAGCGATGTTTTTGTTGAGGATTCTCACGACGTCTTGGTCAGTGCTTTTAGATAATGGCGTCTTCAGCAGCTCTTACGCCACGTGGCTTTGATGGCCCGAATGACTGACTATGTCCTCTATAGGCAAAAAATGATTCTCTGGGCGTGGATGATCAGCAATGGCTTCCTTGCCCTCATGCTGGCTATTAGCGTATTCGCGCAGTGTACCCCGACGCAGGCACTATGGGACCACACAATTGCGATACAATCATGTCCCATCAATCTCACCAATGTGGCCTACGTCACATGCAGCTGGACCGCTGCCATGGACTTTTTCCTGGCCCTCTTCCCTTGGTTCGTGCTGTGGAATCTCAACATGAAGAGGAGGGAGAAGATCACTGTCTGTCTGTCGCTTAGTCTGGGTGTCTTTGCTGGCGTCTGCGGCGTTATCAGGACTACTGGCCTAGGAGTGCTGGCCAACTCGGCTGACTATTTATGTAAGACTCGAAAGATCCAATGCCCTCTCTAATTTGCGATCCGCTTATTATTGTTCACCAAACGACTGACACGATGATCTCTTGAGCTAGACGCCACGGCCGACTCAGTCATGTATACCTCGAGCGAGCTCATGGTCACCGTTGTCTGTATTTCCGTCCCAACGCTCCGGCCGCTGTGGCAAAAGGCATTCAAGATGCAATCATCGGCCTACCAGTACGGAACAGGAGATCATTTTGACGGCAGCCGCTACGGTAGGGGAACATCCAGGAAGCAGACGCTGCGATCAGTTGATGACGGGCCTGACGAGGCGAGCTTCGGCATGGAGATTTTGGGAACAACCAATGGGATGAAGGGCAAGGGGATGATGAATGTGACTACAAACGTGACCGCCTTCCCGTCTGGCCCCATGGGCGCCAGAAACACAGACCACAGCTCGGACAGCGGCAGCGACAAGGAGATTCTAGGACACGATCGGCAACACCATCCTTACGGAGATGGTATTCGTAAGACACAGCAAATCACAGTCACGTACGGTTCAGCCTCTTAGGAGTGGCTTCCGAGACAGCTGAAGGAAAGCTTTTATATGGCCCACTTAATTAGCACTAATTAATATAATGGCGAGGCCTGGTCCCGCCCATATCCTGGGACATTTTGAAATGCCACGATATTACTTTCAACAACGCGGGCGCCTGATATTTAGCAAAAATAAAGCACCGGTACGATGTTGAGGGGAAGTCCACTTACAATGCATCTCTGCCCGGACGGATGCAATCTACTGTACCAATGGCGAGACTCTTCATCATCTGCCGTGTCTCAATGCATTGCTGAAAGTGGGTATTGAGCTTACGCCGTTGGCCGAAATGACAGATAGGACCATATCCAGGATGTTCAATATAATCCAGACATATCTGCTTGAAGGCGCGGTAGCGGTCTTACCCCTGCCCATTGGTCGAAAGTCTCCGAGGTATAATAGATTCTGCTGCGGTATAGGTAGGGCTAGGTTTCCGGAAAAAGTAACTAATCGGCGTTACTTTCCTTACCCCTAACCGGTAGAATCGAGTACCTATACGGGTAAGGAAAGTCCTTATAATATAGAATTATTAGTATTTAGCACCCTAAGTAAGTATTAATTCGGCGTTAGCAAAAGCTTTACTATCGCCTTACCGCTATTATATATATAGCTAGTATAAATAATATAAAATTATTAACAAATAAAGGTATTATAGCATAATAGCAATATAGTATAGTACCTCTTTATTATTATCCCTATATACTAATCACATTATAGCTATAGGTTTAACTCGCTTATAGGTTAATTTTAAAAGTAATAGGAAGAAGCTATAATACTGCCTTAGAAAATAATTATCCTGCTAATTTTTAATAGTAATAGCCTTTTTTTACCGGGTAGCCTAATAGCGCTTCCGCTTAATCGGATTAAAAATAAAATTATAGGGCCGGGGGCAATAATATATAATATATATTTCTAGGTGTAAATTACTTAGATTTAGCCTTTTTTTTAGTTATATCGAAATATTAATATTACTATCCCTTAAAGACTTATTATAATAATTACTACTACGGCTTATAACCGGCTTAAGTATATTATTTACCTATAGGTAATAGTTTTCGGTAAGCGGATATTATTATTATATAGGCTAATAAGTAAAGTTAGTTTTTAAGGGGGTAGTTTTTTCTCGGAAGCTAGCTATAGCTCGGAGGTCGGCAGTGGTTTTCCTTTGCGCTATAGTTTTCCTTCTTGTTATGGTCCCTTTTTTTGTTGTGGTTCCCCTTCTCGTTGTGGTTCTTTTTCTCGTCGTAGTCCCCCTTCTTATTATAGTCCTCCTTCTCGCTTAATAGTTTAGTATATTAAGAAAATCGCTAAGCGGCGGCAGTATATCTACAGCTTTTATACCGGGTTTAATTTTAAATACCCTATAGGGCTATAGGGCGTTAGCGGTGCTGGTAGCTACCGGTAGTACGCTTACGGTTTTTACGCCAGGTTTAATCTTAAATACCCTATAGGGCTATAAGGTATTAGCGGCACCAGCAGCTACCGGCAATACGCTTACGGCTTTTATACCGGGTATAGCTACTGCTGCTATAGGGTTAGTATAACCGGCTTAAAATAATTATCTTTCTTAATATTATTAGTAATTATAGATAAGAAACTCGAATTTATATTAGAAATAGGGCTGAGATTAATACTAATAGCTAAATGCTATAGTATAAAGCAGTCCCCGTTAGAATAAAGTGGTATAAAGTTGCCTTAATTATTTATATACCTATTATAATATTACGCTATTTTCCGATCCTGCTATATACGGTTATATGGCTAACTAGTAGCTTATTGGAACCGTAGACTATATGCTTTATATATTTTACGGCTATAATACCCTTAATATAGTAAAGTATAATCTGTAGTGGGATTAGTTATAGTTAGCTTGGGCGCTTAGGGGCTATTTCGCTTAATCTAGTTTATGGTAGGCCTATATTGCTATATAGCTTAGGCGTAAAATCTAGTTATTAGTTATTTAAATAATGCTTCCCTAAAGTTGCCTTATATATATTGTGGCTTTTTATTAGCGGGCTGGGATTCCTGCTTAGTTTTACGGATAAGAAGGGTATAATTAGTGATAATAATGCTAAATAGAAAGTTAAAAATAATAGCTTAAGCTAGGCTACAGCAGAATCGATACTTATTAATCTAGCTAAATAACCTATAATAGTCGGCGATATTTATACCGTTTATTTATTAGTTATATATATCGATAATTAGGGGGATAGGTAATAGTGCCCTTATTTAGTTACCGAAAATAGTATAAAGAGAAAGCTTTTTTTTCTTTATAATAAAGGCCCGAGCCATTTTCTGTTATTTAATTATAGGTTTTTTAAAGCTAGAGAAAACATTACTAATAAGAAGAACTATAGCGCTATCTTTTTATATAATCCCTATAGATCTATAGTTAAGAGTAGGTATTAGAAGGGTCTTACCCTATAGTATATTATTCTATACCCTTTTAATATAGGTAAAGTAAGCGGAAATACCTATTAGGTTAATTTATATAATATTAGATATAATAATGCTAATTTTATAAAAAGAATTTATAAAAAGCTATATAAGAAAAAAGTTATTAATAAATAAATGGTATTATAAGTAGCCCGGCGGCGGCTTAGGCAGAGCCTTATAAAGCTATTATATATAACGCTAGGTTAACGCTATACTAATAATATATTCTAGCTAATTTAGATAATACTTATCGGGTATCTTAATAATATATAAGCCTTAGCTAATAAAGGTAAAATTAAATATATATCTATACTAGCCTAAGTAGAATACTTTAAGGCTAATTTTAATAGGCTTATAAGGAAATTATAGCTTATACCGGCTATAGCTAAAGAATTTATAAATAGCCTCGTTAACTATAAATAATATGCTAAGCTGCTATAATTATTAATTAGTAATTTAGATCTGTATTGCTAAGTAATTAACCCTTATAAATAGATCGGTATCCTATTATAACATTAAATATTATATATAGAAAAACCGGAAGAGTAGCCGAAAGCGGTTACAGGCTATATAGTGCCTTAAGAGGTAAGTTGGATAGGAATATAATAATTTAACCTAGAACTAATTAATCTTATTTTTAAAATAAAAGCTTAAATAAATAATAATACCTAAAAAGATATATAACTCGGCGGTATAAATATTATACTATTACTAAAAGTATAAGTCTTCTTTCTATATATCCGGGTTTTAAATAGAATAAAAGTATATATTAGTATACTAGGCTAAGGTTTCTATTAGGGGTAAGAGAAAGAACTTAAGGAAAACGTCGATTTCCCGTAAATTAGTAATATTAAGGTATATTCTTAAGTTAAAGTTTATAAGCGATACCTTATTAAAGGGCTAGCTGCTAAGGCTATATAGCTAGGGCTTACAAGTGTCTTTAAATTTAGCCCCGGCTTTATTAGCTTTATTTAGCTTAAATAGAGATAAGGTAATAGCAGCTAACTAATCTAGCTCGGGATATAATAAGCGTTAAATAGCATTATTTATATAAGGGTTATAAGGAGAAAGTACCTTATTAAAGTTACTATTAGCGTTAATATTAATATTAATATTAGCAGCCGGCTTACTAACCTTGTTATAAGTATTAAGGTCTAAATAGGTACGGTTCTACTATAGCTCTAAATAGTTATCCCAGCAGAAATACTTATTAGCCCTATCGTTATTAGGGTTAATAATATCCTTATTAGGATTATTAGCCCTTTCAGATAATAGGTTATCCAGAATCTATATATTAAAAATATTATTAACCCGGCCGGCCGGTATATGCTTAGGGTTTAAGCTAAAATACCGTAGAAAGATATACTTTATTTTTAAAGGAACCTTATATTTATAGCAATTACTTTAAAGATTTTCGACATCGTCTTTAGATAAATCTTTAAGGTCGACTAGCTTAAGGATAAGAAGGGTATAGCTGCTGCTAGCTATAGATAATGCTAGAGAGCTTAAGCATAGCTATAGATATAATAAAGCAGGTGTAAAATATATAGTAAAAAGGGTTCTTTTACCTATAACGATTTATAGGGAAATTGCTATTTAAAAGGTATAGCGTTAGCTATATATTATTAGTACATCGGCTTAAATATACCTAAATAAAGCTTTCCTAGCTATTAGATTAGTAACTATTGTAAAAATAGTAAGGAATTATAAGCTTAACAGAAAACCATAGATATTTCTAAGTAAATTAATTATTTACTGCTGCTAAAGGTATTATAGGCCTATATATTATATAATAAGTAAGGGTATAGGTATAGGTATAGGTTTCCTAGCAGACCTCGAGATAGGTTAGCCCTATATAAAAAAGCTAGCTATTTATCGTATAAAGGGTTAATTCTAACGGGGAAAAGTATAAAACCAATATTTCTAATAATAAAGATATTAAATATCTGGTTGGTTAATTAGATTTCCGTTATCTTTATAGTATTTTATAGTGGTATTATTATAAAGGGTATAGAGGTCGGTAGGCTTAATAGAAGCAATTGTAAGCGATTAGAGGTTTAGCTATAATTTAAAGTTAATTATAGCTAAAACGGGTAGGCGGTTAGTAAACCTTAGCCCTAACCCCCCCCTATATAGGGGGTAGGCAGGGGGATTATAGGGATGCTGCTTAAGAGGCTCTATATAGAATAATATCGCTATATCTTCTAATTCTATATATTTTCTCTTTAAAAAAAAATATATATAGATACTTCTGATTAATTTAAATATAATAATAGCTTTATTTATCGATATAAATGGCTAGGTGTTGAGATATTTGGGTGTAAAGTTAATAGTGTGGCTTATATACTGTATTTGCCCCGCTTATACCGGGTGGGTGTAACCGCTGCCGCGCCTTTAAGCAGATATAAGGCGCATCAAAATATAAATCTTTGGTTGTTATGACTCTTGACAGTTGCAGCCAAGGGGTTTGGAACTTCGGATGAGTACCGGTAGTCCAGACCTTTTACCCACATGTGGGTCTCTTGCGGCCCGGCATGCTCAAGAGTCATGTCGCGTCGATCATCGGGGGTATTCTCCGCCGATCATTGACGGAATTCGCACGGAGGAATTATCGAAGAGTGGTGTGCACAAAATTGCATAACGTATAGTTATACGATCTTTATTCTGCTCAGGTCGGACCGAGAAGCTTGGTAGGGACTCAAGCTTCCCCATCGCGACTCAGTTCTTTTGTGTCTATATATTGTCATATGGTTTGGCGATCGGCTCCAGATACCCTCAACAGAGTCAAAGTTTAGTTACATACTTTCTTTTCTATATTAGCCGCGAGAACAAATCTGCAACATGGCGGCTGCTGGACAGGAGATCCGCGTACGAAGCGCCAACTGGCGCGAGGTTCCGCGAGAGCAGAAGTTTGAGCTATCTGACATGGACCACACCATGCCGAAAATATTTATTCCAATAGTCGAAGTATTTGAACTTCCAGATGGATCCGACAAGGAAGACATTGTCACGACCTTCAGAAAGGGCCTTGAGTATGCCCTGACACAATATCCTGTAGTCAAGGGCTCACTTCACATGGACGAGGACAATGGCCGCTTGTGTATGTTTCACGAGATTTGAGCGTTGCCAAGATGTATGAGTCACTAACATGGATTCATAGGGGTTGTAACAAAGCGAGCTGATACCGTGAGCCTTTTTGTAGAGCACCTCGACCGGGATGAAGGCGAAGCACAACATCCGTCCTTCCAAGAACTTGCAGAGAGGCACTTCCCAGCCTCGGAGCTCCTCCCAAAGAAACTCCTGCCCATTGCGGTGACGGAGAAGATGATATTCTCGCCTATAGGACAGGACGCCAAAGATGGATTGCCGGTCGCTACTTTCCAAATCACATTCATACGGGGGGGCTTCATTCTCGGCCTGGCGATGCACCACAGCATTACCGACGCTCCTGGCTGCGATGGATTCCTCACCACGTGGGCGGAGAACTCCACCGCGGCCAAGAACGGCTCTCCTTTCAGGCCGATCGATGATTCCAACCGCGACCGCTCGCGCCTCAGTGCGCCCCATCCGCCCAGCGCCGAGCGGTGGAAGCAACTCGATGGGAAGTTCACCACGCTGAAGGATGTGGGCGGACCGACCCCTTCACCTCCTGCGGACTTTATAGTGCCACCCATCGTCAGTCGCATATGGCATCTGAGTTTAGCAAGCCTCGAGCAGCTCAAGGCCGATGCCTCACCAGTGCAGAGCGCTGGGAGCGGCGACGGCGAGGCCCAGTCGTGGATCTCGACCTACGACGCCGTCATGGCTCTTTTCTGGAAGACAATGACGCGCGCGAAGCTTCCCTTGCTGAAGCCATCCATGGACGATAAAAGTAGCATCGTGCACCCTGCCAACGCTCGCTCCAGACTCCACCCGCCACTGCCATCACGTTACTTAGGAAACGGATGCGCCCTTCCGCGTGCGGGGCCCTTACCCGTAGGGGACCTCATTGAGGCCGACCTCCACCGGCTGGCTCCCTTGGTGCGTCAGGGCATCAAGGAGATAACGCCGCAGTATACCGCAGAGATGCCTGAGTGGGTCGCGGGCTTGCGCGACAGGCGCTGGATCGCCGTCAACATGAACAACTTCCTGGGACTCGACCTGGCCGGCACCAGCTGGCAGGGGATGGAGGCCTACCAGAAGCACGACTTTGGGTTTGGCCTACCGGTGGCATTGAGATGGCCGAATCCCAGCTTCGAGGGCTACGTGTTCATTTTCCCCCAGAGATCTGGCGTCAAAGGCGCTGCGGCGGATGAGGGTCTGGAGGTCTGCGTGTGTCTGGAGGAGGGTAGTGCGGACCGATTGTTGAAGGATGAAGAGTTGCTGAAATATGCTGAAGTAAGGCTGTAAAGACTGATCTCCGTAGAGCCCCATATACTCAGGTAATATCAAGGTATTATTTTCCTATAAATTAATGTACATTCTGAGAGGATTAAAAGTACAGCTAAGAAAGAGGGTAGTTGGGAATATCGACAACTCCGTCGGCAACGAAGTTATAGCAAGACCCAGAGCAACCAATATTACCACCGTTTGTGATCAAGAGCTTCCGCTTCCCATCTGAGGCACTTCCCTTAGGCGTCTGGATGATGCGTAGCTCTCGTGAATAGGCTGACCACTGTCCAACATCGACCGGCTTCCAACCATTGGGATCGACAGCGTCCGTATTGACAAAAACTTCCTCGCGGGATGCGCCGTTGGCGATGAAGATCCCCTCGCTCTCGTTTCCAGGTACCGAAGTCCAGATGACAAAGGGACTCCCCTGAGGGTTCAAATCACTATCACCAGGGATAAGGGGATAGTCGGCAACGGCGCCAAACTTGAGTGGGTCCGGGGATACCTTGTAGTGGACAGGGCAGCCGCCGTCGAGACCACAATTCTCAAAGGTCATGACGTATTGCTTGGAAACGGGGCTGTAGGCGACGGTTGCCATGCCGGGGCGCTGTTCGAAGTCGTCTTTGGCGACATCATCGACTTCTGTGCTCCACTCGCGAAGGTCGTTGGTTGTCTTGTGAGAGAGCTTCTGGTTGTACTTGGGGTCTGTCTGGGTAGAGTAATAGCAGATGAGTTGACCCTCATGCATCATCAGGAATGGTTCCCAAACAGCCTTGTCTCCTGCTGTAGTAGTTTCGGGCCCCGGGCCATAGACAATGTGGCTGACGAAGGCCCAATCTTTGCCTTGGTTGGTGCTGGCGTAAAGATCAATGTATGCCTGGGAAAGATTTCGAGGTGTCGAGACGCCGGCATGCAATATAGTTCCCATGGGGTAACCTCCGATATCTTGAGGAAGGGAATATAGGAAGGGCTGGTACCAATTACCCCAGCCATTCACCTGATCCTCAACCCTAGAAAAAGGCTCGTACGAGGCACCACCGTCAGTCGACTTGTAGATGGGAAAGTAGGTCAAGATCGTGTCGGGATCGTAGTCTTCCCACGACAGAAGGAGTGACAAGTCGGGGAGCTGAACAGTCCGACCATATAAAGTGCGCCAGCTAGTGGCATTCTCTTTGGGCATGAAGACAGCATTGTCGTTGAAGTTTGTCCACGGCTCTACAGCCCTGGGCGATACCGAAGTGGCCAGAGCTGTAGCCGCAAGGATAAGAGCAGCAAGATAGGATCCGATAGTCATGGTGGCCAACGAGGAGACTGCAACTAAAAAAGAAAACAGTGGGAGATTCTTAATGAGGCGCTGATAAAGTGTCAGAATGATATAGTAGGAGAGTGACTGGATGGTGAAAGGTGTATATTTATATATCCTCGCACTCGCCAAGATCATCGTTTTAACCGCAAGGTGCAGACAGTGTTAAGAATAAGGAGAATAAGATAATTCGACGGTGATCGCGGAGACTCGGAGTAACTAGAGCCATGGTAGCAATTGAGGATACCTTGATGGGAAGTCAAGAATAGCACAACACTAATTTGAACATACAAGGCCGTTCTAAGAAGAAGCGCACGTATCATGTTATGGTGTTCGTGGTAGTAGATGACGAGGGAAAAGATTCGACCGTTTAAGTCCAGGAATTAGCCATTCCAAGCCGGGGCGCGTTAGGATACCCTGCGTAGTCTTGGTGCGAGTGCGGCCTTACAGCCAATGACAAGCCCGATATTCCGATCCTTGCTATTGCGGGGTAGGCATTGGTTCTGTACCACGTGTGTGCCTTTTCGAAGGACAGTCCAACAAATGCGATATTTTTCTCGTAAAAGTCATCATACCCGCTCTCGTGGTAGATTGATTGCCCTGCATTTATGGACCTCGTTGAGTTGATAGACGAGTCTCAAGATCGGTGAAGAGTTGCGGACAGCGGAACTAAAGCCAATGAAGGGACATCGGTCATCTCCGACTCGGGGCACAAGCTCTAACTCGGGTAGACTACCTGAGTCACTTCAGCAGGATCCTCGGAAGCTTTGCCGAGGACGTTTCGATCTAGACGGTACCTCGACTACATCACAACCTATCATTGGTGGGTACACATCCATCACTCTAACTATGCCCGTCCCATACCATGCGACCCCCAAAAGCGTGTCATAGGTGTCGGGAGAGCAAGCGGAAATGTAGTCGTCGAAGCGGCCGAGTGGGAGACGCCTGTGACCAGTGTCAGGTCAGGAATTTGAAGTGTGCCGGTTCCTTCACGAGTGCCCCGGCCCGACCTCTTCCCCTGCTACCCCGAAGTGAGAGTCCCGCCGAGCCAACCATCAACAACCTGTGCGATGTGACTATGGACGTCGCTGTCCGTCTTGTGGACTTTTATCTTACTAAGCTACACAACCGACCTCACAGCCTGTTCCATCCAGTCACACTGCGGACCAAGGTCCGAGATGGGTCTCTCAACAAGGCACTACTCCTAGCCATCTGCAGCATGGCTGCCAGGTTCGATGAGGATGATCACATACGCTCCTCGGAGAATAGCTTTATGGACAAATCCAAGCATCTGCTGCTTGCCGATATCGAGAGGATCTGCATTGAAAATGTTCAAGCATGTATATTGCTTGCTAATCTCTTCGCTGCCCATCTCAACCCATCGTCGGAGGCCTTGTTCTTCCGTAAGTGCTGTCATCTTCTAATTGTTGTTGTAAGTCAGCTACTCACCACATTTAGGTATTGCCGTCAATTTGCTACAGATTATGGATGTCGGCACTTGTCCAGCGCCGATGACACTGGTAGACCGTGAAATCCGAAGGAGAGCATGGTGGACCCTATATATGGCTGACCGTTGGTCGTCTTCCAGCCTCGGATTGCCTCATCAGATTCGTGACACTGACCTGGCTGTTGATCTTCCCATGGACGAGATCATGTTTGAGTCGTTAACTGCAGACGAAACCAAGCTCAACAGACCATGGGAACCTGGGTTATGGGCTCATAAAATCTCCCTGGTCCGTCTATTTGGTCCGATCCAGGATTTGAATCACCGCAGCGTCTACGGCAACGTCAGCAGCGAGGAGCTTGAGTCAACAGTGGCGTCTTTATCAAGTCTGTTGGAAGGCTGGCAATCGACGATTCCTCATAATGTCAGGATGAATGCAGAGAATCTCCAACGTCACATACAAGCAGGTCACGGCGGCGCATTTGTCGCTCTTCACCTTGGCTATCACCACTATGCAACCTTGCTCTACTTTCGCTTTCTCGAACCCGCAGCAGTAGCGTCATCACCATTATCTGCACTGTACCGTACCAAGTGCAAGTCTCACGCATCGTCTTATAGCGAGCTCCTCAAGCTTGCTCGTCACAACGACAACTGCGAAGTCATCTACCCAACTGTCGGCCACATGTCTGTTGTCTCGTCTTCAGTCTTGCTCCATACGCTGTTGTTCAGCGAAGCCGAAAATCTTCAAGATGCTCGCAATTCCCTCAATGCAAACTTCGAAGCGATCCTCGAACTGAGACGCTATTGGCCAAATACGGGACCGATGGTATGTCCATCAAATTAATTATGAGGCACACCGTGAGCACCTCGAACCACACTGACTGCCTGTCAGATCCACCGACTTGTCACGTTCCAGAATTTTTGTCTACTCTCCAGCGATTACAGAACACATAAGCTTGACGGTTGGATGCTACGTTTTCTGATCGAGTATTCGCTGCCCCTGGGAGAGAAGGATGTGGCGCCAGTGACATCAGGCATGGATCTTGACATGGACAGCTTCTCGGCTCGTACTGAAGCCGTGACCGAGCAGGGCAGATACACCACGTTCGAAACTAATGATAGTCTATATAAACCACCTACCAGGGGGAGGGGGGGTAAATGAAAGCATCGCGAAAGCACTGTAATAGAGTGTGGCAATAATATTAAAATTAAATTAATAGGTTAACATTATTTTTTTTATATGCCTTATATTATTTATATAAAACGGAAATAATATAATACCTAATCTATACTAAAATATATTAATATTATATTAATATTATATTAAATTTTAATATAATGTTAGTATTTAATATATACCTAAAAAATAAGGTTTTTTTTCCCTTTTTTTTAAAAAAATACTTAACCTAACTATTTATTTCTTTTTTTTTAGCTTAACTATAAGCTTTTTAACTATTTATAGAATTATAGAAATATTTAAAAATAGCTATAGATTTAAAGATAATAAGGTTTAAATTAGTAGCCTTTTTATTTTTAATATTACTAAATATTAATATAGTATTAATATAGTATTAGTTTTAATATAATATATTTTTAATATAATATCGCTCTTTAAAATAATTTTAATCTAATAGTATTTTGGTAGCCTTTCCTTAATATTTTGCTATAATTTTTAAATTTTAATTAAATATTAATTAGTAATTAAATTACGCGGTCCATTTAGAAACCCCCCCTTCTCCCGGTAGGCAGTATAGATTAGACTTGTAAAGCCAAAAAGTAATATGCAAAATTGCTTTAATATAAAAGCACAGTAATTATAATAGCCACCCTGTTTTCAGTAATGCCTAAGGTTATTTTTAAGAATAAAGAAAAACAAATCTTAAGATGTCCTTCTTACTATTGTCAAATTTTGGCATTTGAAGGAAGACAGGAACAAAGTCGTACCAATCAAACTACAGTTTCAATTCTTTCCTGACACTTCGCTGAGATGCGGACCCGGGGAGCCGCTCTTGAATTCCAAGGAAGCCGAATACGACAGTCAGAACGAGCTGCCTGAGTCTGGGACACGGGCTATTTTTCTCTTGGTCCAGGAGGACGCTAGGTGCGGCCTTGTTTGCAGTCCCACCTCCAAAGCCAAGGTCATTCGCCGTGTGGGCATCGGACTGTGTGAACACTGAATTAGAAGGCAGCCAGTTGTGCGTTTCAGAGCAGACATGACGCTGCGCGACTTTGAGCTCATATAATCCTGAAAGTTCAGAGGTGGCTCTTTGTTACCAGTATCTGATTGAACCATATCAATGCTGGAATCTTTCTCTCCTAGTGATCTAATCAGAAACCGAGTAAAATGTCACCTCAGCAATCATAGTCCTTGCAGGAACAGTGACTGATATGGGAAAGCCACCATAATCAGGGTCTTCGTTGGGCATCATGGCAAATTGGCCACTCCTCGTTTCGTCACCGTTCAAAACACGCACTGTTCTCAGACGACCAGTCTCCTCATCATCAACAGCTTTCTCCTCAAATTTCAAGATACCGGTGAAGGTGCTGTTCTGCGCTACAGCCTTCGCGCTGACCTGGAAACCCCAGCCAATGAGGAGGAACTTCCCATGACCGCGGTTGATCACCATGCCCGCACCTGGTCCGGGCTTTCCGAACACGAAGCATCGATCGATTGTGATCTCGAAATCACCCCAAGTCTGTTTGACAGCCTTAGAGAGACTGCCAGAAGGGCCGTCTGGTATTTCGTCAAAGCAGAAACCGATGGATGACTTGGGACGACGCTGAGCCTCGAGCACAATCGCCGAAACGGACTTGAGCAGCCCGTAATGTTTAGTGAAGGGGCTCTCCTCAGGATCAACAGTATCGACGCCGAAGGGAGCTACACCCATGGCCGCATAAGACCCATAGGCGATCCAAATGCGGCGGGCACCGTATTCGTCCCGCCGCTGTTCTGGGATGAACAGTGGCTGGTTCCGATGTCTATACTTGGCGCAGGATGTTTCGTAATCGTTCAGATAAACATCGGGGCCCAGGAAGTCCAATCTAGGTGCGAATCGCATCCACACATCCATCACGTTGCTCACAGCGCCGCCAGATGGGTAGTCACCTGGCATGCCGCCTCCGCCAACGACGACGGGGAAGTCGTTGTCCGAGTCTTCTCCGACATAGTTCATCCATAGGTTGGTATAGTGAGGAATGGGGTACTGTTCCTTGCCGGCGGCGGCGACTTCATTGACGTAATGTGCGTAATGATATGCCATGAACAGCTCGTCAGTCCGGGGGCTTGATCCGAACACGGCCTCCCAGTCCATTCTCTCACTCAGGACGACCTTGCTATGGGGCTTGAACTGGGTCAGGTTCTGCTCCTTGATATCTCGGTGTAGCTGATCCCAGTCCGAAGAAAGAAAGTCCACCAGGTCCTCTGGGACGGGCTCATGAAAGACCTTATCGGCTAGCTCGGACCCGTCTCGCGAGTCTCCGAGTAGGCCACTTTCGTTCTCGACCTGGACCATGATGACCGTGGAGTGCGACTCGTCGAATTCTCGGAGGTGCTTCATGAGCGTGCCAAATGCTCTCGCGTCGGCTCTGCGGCTCTCGGGGTGGAATATGGACAGGACATCGGCCGTCTCGAGACGGCCGCCAGCTTTACGCAGCTTAGCTCGTGGGAAGCGCTTTGGGTCTTGTTTGACCCATGGCGGCACATAAGTCGAAAGCCCTACGTTAATATTAGCAATTTTGTGTGTTGTGACGCATCATGGGACAAGGCCACCGATTTACCATTCTTGAAGGACCCAAACCAGAGCAGCACAAGATGCATAGAGTGCTTGCGTGCCGCGAGAATAATCGTGTCGAGAACAGAAAAGTCGAAGGAATCTTCCTCGGGCTCGATCATTTCCCAAGTGACACAGCCGAGCAAGGTGTTGATATGCGTGTCTTTCATCTTCTGCCAAATCGACTCCATGTACTCAACCGACGTCAAAGATGAGTTCTGGAGCTCGCCGGCTCGCATGAGGAATGGACGTCCTTTCACGATGAGCTGCTTGGAGCTCTCGTTGCCGGCCAGGTGGGGAATGTTGGTGTTCACCTGGCCCATGTCGGAGACGCTTTGAGCTCTTACATCGAGGAATGTCATTGTACCGAATGAGTAGAATAGAATAAGGATGTTCAATTTCTCTGGAGAGGTGAAGAAATTCTCCAGATACGAGGGAAGGATGGGAGAACAGGAAGAAGGCCGCTTGAGACCTGCAAGCTATGAGAGCCCCAACAAGCCATACAGCGCCCGGAATTGGGCCGCCATGATTGGCTCATACCCCGATCATGCCCTTTGGGGATTCACCATCTCCGCTCAGGCGACATCGGACTGGGTATACCTGGGCACGAGCTTCTAGGTGGCCCAAATGCCGGTACCGAATCTCACAGAGAGCCCGGGACTGTCACTTGTCCGTTGATGGAAGCCAAGTTTTACAAGTATTCAGGCGACAAGCAGGTCGTCTCTCATGGTGAATTTGAAGATGCGGGACCAGAGAGTTAAGGGCTGAGGTCCGAGGTCCGGGGTATCTGCTGTCTGTTGCAAGCAAAGTGTTACCCCCCCCGGCTCCTTGGCGCGATCCCAAAGTCCCGACTACCACACCAAAAAGATAGCATTTTTTTTACACACGCGCCCATAGTACACCTACCCTTCTTCTTTATCCTTATCCTTATCCTCCTTAGCTTTAGTTAATTAGTATTTCTATAACGCACCTTATAATTCTATCCGGTATAGCATCTTTTAGCCCCTTTTTAGTTATAGCAACGGTATAAATAGTCTCGAGAGAGATAAGAAATATAAGGTGCGTATTAGGTGCGAAGAAGGCGCGAAAATACTATATAGGCGTGCTTAGGTAGCAGAGGTCTTAATATTTTAAATATACGAAGAAGCGGAGTAAACGCTGCGCGGGCGCGTATACGAAGAAAGGGGTTTTAAAGTGTGGCGGTCGGGATCGCGCCAAGGAGCCGGGGGGGGGGGGTAACACTTTGCTTGCAACAGACAGTGAATGGCGCGCATCTCTCGCAATTCCGATTTGAAAAGCCTCTAGACTCATCCGGATTAGCGTCACCGAAACTTGTGCCAAGCAATTAGACGACTCGAGTTTCTGCTGCCAATTGCGGACTGTTACTCTACACTGCAGCCGCACAAATCAACTTACCTAGGCAGAGAATACGCGAAAGCAGGTCATAAACTCGGGCTGGGGCAATGAAAAATGCGTTCCTGGCAGCAAAGGGCACAACAAAGACAGCAATCAATTGGTGGCCGCTTGAGAAACAGCCGGGTTCTATTCGAAGAGAGCCGATGCAACAAGCGTGTTGATAGATACTGATGCCATTTGAAAGTTCCGGTGCTTGCTCCGTCTAAAAGTACGTCAGCCATTGTATTGGTGCTGGCAGGTATCGTTGCGGTGGTGATAGCTTTGTAAACTGCGTCTCTGCAGATTCTTTTTCTGAACCGGTTTCAATGTTTCTGAAGCGGCGCTCGGAGGCGGATCTGATTGAAGGCCTGCATGTGTTTTCGTGCTATGTATCGGCTTGAATGGTAGACAGTCATGATAATCTGATCATTTGCAGGAAACAACTAGGACCTCAACTCACTCATCACATTCGTATCCGAAAGGTCAAGAGCAGTGGCTTTGAGAGCGCAAACATGCTAATCTCGGGTAATATGACAGCCAAGGCCCGAAATGGTCACGAGTTCCATCTACGTAGTAGTCTCTCGGCTTTCTCCACTACCGATACAGTTTAACTGGCCAGCCGCTGCGACTTTTGATTGCCTCTATAGCTACCGGCTACCCCAGATTGTTGTTGCAGGTGATGCCTTAAGTGTGTCTGCCCTGTTTGGCGGAGAATTGCTCAAGTCAACCTCGCTATAACGCCCCGAATACTACCACTTGGCCAATCCGTCTGCGGGTCATAATCCACTATACAGTATAATTTGAGACTGCAAGAGACAATGCGCACCAATAAACTTGTACAATGAGAAAGTTGCTTTCTATTACCCCGCCTTCATCACAGGAGTCCTTCCTGCGACCAAGTCTTGATCACAAAAAGTATATATCATGATATGGAACATAATTCGATCTCTTGTGCTCATTCTCTGATCCACTGGCACTATCAGTTCCGGACACTTGTGCATTCTCATTGACACCCGCGATTTATCTCTTGCATTATGTTGCTTCATGCCTTGCTACTCGGGTGTCTAACCGCGGCCATCTTGACTACCGCACAAAGCATCCCACCCATTGCTGTCCCAGAGGTAGGAGTCTCTGCACACCCTTTCGACCTGAGCCAAGTGGCGCTGAGCAGCAGCCGCTGGACGGACAACCAAAATCGAACGCTCAACTATCTCCGGTCTGTGGATGTTGATCGGCTGCTGTACAACTTCAGGGCCACGCACAAGCTCTCCACCAATGGCGCCCAGGCAAATGGCGGATGGGACGCGCCAGACTTCCCATTCCGCTCGCATGCTCAAGGACATTACCTCACAGGCTGGGCACAATGCTACGCGGTGTTGCGCGACAGCACATGCCGAGATCGCGCAACATACTTCGTGGCTGAATTGGCAAAGTGCCAGGCAAACAACGGCGCTGCAAACTTCAGTGCTGGCTATCTGTCCGGGTTTCCGGAATCAGAATTCAGCGCGCTAGAAGGTGGCACACTGAGCAATGGCAATGTGCCATACTACGCCGTTCACAAGACTATGGCTGGCCTCCTCGATGCGTGGCGCGTCATTGGTGACACCAAAGCGCGCGACGTCCTCCTTGCACTCAGCGGCTGGGTCGATGAACGCACTAAGAAGCTTAGCTCTTCCCAGTTGCAGCAGATGCTGGGCACCGAGTTCGGTGGCATGAACGACGTCTTGGCCAACGTCTATCAGCTCACAGCAGACAAGCGGTGGCTCACTGTGGCCCAGCGTTTCGATCATGCGGCCGTCTTCGACCCCCTCGCGAGCAACCAAGACAGCCTAAATGGACTTCATGCAAATACGCAGGTACCAAAATGGATCGGTGCTGCTCGAGAGTACAAGGCTACAGGCACCACCCGCTACTTGGATATTGCACGAAACGCCTGGGACTTCACGGTCAATGCTCATACATACGCCATCGGGGGCAACAGCCAGGCGGAGCACTTCCGTCCACCCAATGCAATTTCGACATACCTCACCACCGACACCGCTGAACATTGCAACACCTACAACATGCTTAAACTAACGCGGGACCTGTGGACCATGGATCCGACCAACGTCAAGTACTTTGACTTCTACGAGCGCGCGTTAATGAATCATCTCCTCGGTGCTCAAAACCCAGCAGACAGCCATGGTCACATCACTTACTTCACACCCCTCAAACCGGGCGGACGGCGAGGAGTTGGTCCAGCATGGGGTGGCGGCACATGGAGTACCGACTACGACTCCTTCTGGTGCTGCTTGGGCACGGCTGTGGAGACCAATACGAAGCTGATGGACTCCATCTACTGGTATGACGACTCTGGTCTTTATGTAAATCTCTTCACACCCTCGACGTTGGATTGGTCGCAGCGCAATGTCAAGATTACCCAGTCGACAACATACCCCGTCGGTGACACAAGCACAATACAGGTGACTGGCACAGGGGACTGGACCATGCGGATCCGCATCCCACAGTGGGCTTCTGGCGCAACAATCACCGTCAACGGGCAATCAGCAGGTGTTGACGCAAAGGCTGGGAGTTATGCGGTCCTCAATTGCCAGTGGAATTCTGGTGACACGGTCACTGTGAAGCTACCGCTGAAGCTGCGATCAGTGCCTGCCAATGATAACCCGAGCATCGCCGCCATAGCTTATGGACCGGTGATCCTGAGTGGTAACTATGGAAGCACAACTCTCACTGCGTCACCAAAGCTCGACTTGAGCTCAATCCGCCGTACCGGTGCGTCTAATCTCGCGTTCACGGCAACGGCAGATGGCAAGGCGGTCGACCTGGGTCCCTTCTATGATGCGCAAGGCTTTAATTACAATGTTTACTGGGCGACTACTGGCGCATTACCCGCCACCAAATAGTAGTAGCAGTACAGTTTGAATGGATCATCGGGCTTTCGACCACTGCTGGTGGAACTCAATAGTTCATTGGCGAAAAGACTTCCCAGCGGCCCAAAGGTTGCTTGTGAGCGTTGCTTAAATGCAATGTGGAGATCTGTTTGCCCCGTTTCCTGACATTTATAATTTGTTCACGAGTCTTCCAAGGTTGTTTTTGCTTTATATAACAAGACCAAGCCATGGAGCCTCTGATTGTTATCGAAATTACCTCATCATAAACGTGGAGTTAAATGCGTTCCACCTGGATTTTCTCCGGCTTCTAAAGTGTGGCCCATCGAGCGTGGCTACTAGCCGTATTGGTACAATTTCATGTGCAGCCGCTGCAGAAGGACCTCGGATTATGCGAGGCCTCTCAAATAAGATCGATCTAGTGAATATGGCAAGAAATGTGGCATAACTGTCTTGTGTATTGCCAGATCAACCCGAAGATGACGCATATGGAGGGGAGATCGGAGATTCGCACCGGTCAAATCGGAGGGTACACCGGTACAAGCCACCGACGGCGCTAGTGGCTACACCCACTAAGGCCTTCGGCTGCCGCTATCGCTAATATACTTTATTTAATAACCTTATATTAACGGTTTATTTATTTCTTTATTTCTTATTAAACTAATTAATTTATTATTTAAAATATATTTTCTTTTAATTTAATATCTTTTTTTTTTATTTTAATAATAATATAAGTTTTAAATTATAATAATAATTTAATTATTTATAATTCCCCTTTTATATTATTATAACGGCTAATAGAAACATTTATAAAATAAATATAATAATAGCTTTAAAAGTTTAAATATTAATTTAAAATTATAATAATAGCCTTTTTATTATTAAAAGATTAATTTATTAAACTAATAAAAATAATTAATTAACTATTATAATAATATTAATAAATTAAAAAGGTTTTAAATAGTAATAACGGTAATAATAATAATAATAATAATAATAATAATAATAATAATAATAATAATAATAATTTTAAAATTATTATTATTATAAATTAAATAAATAAATATAAAATTATTATACTTTTAAATAATTTAATACTTTTAAATATATATAAATAGTACGGTAATAAAGCTTTTTTAATATAAGGGTAATAAGGGTTAACTTATATATATATATATATATTAATTGGGTGGTGGGTGTAAGGGTGGGCATTAGCGGCTATATATGCTTATACCGGTGTACCCTCCGATTTAACCGGTGCGAATCTCCGATCTCATGGAGGGAACCCATTCTTACCGTTTGGAACTATCTCGAATAAGATCAGAGCGACCTTGGTAGCATCGATGATGAAGAAGTCGTGACAGTGGCGCCCGCTGCTCCAGGCGTCGTGCCGGAAGTCTGAACGAGTGAGCTACACATTTTAGGGTTTGACCATCAATCTGAGGTCTGAAAATTGAAAAGAGCTCGGGAATCTGGACCAAGTTGCATTCGCCATTTGTTCACCCAAGCTCCGTGCTTGGGATTACTTTGACATCTAGACTGAATGAGGCACCCAAGGCCATCGCAAATATGCTGACTAGGTACCTAGGTACCTACCTAGGTATTCTTTAAAACATGGAATCAATTGATCAAACCAATCCAGGCCAACACACGCTAATGTCTAGCAGGTGTCCGCCGGCAAGAGGGACTCCCACCAATGGAGGTAGATCCATTCCTAGGTAAGAGCCAAGGAGGCTTGGATCGGGCGCAGCAAGAGCGGCAGACTGCAAACAAGACCCGCCGTGGTCTGGTTCCACGCACCGCTCCGCCTCACGCAGCCAGACACAACCCGTCGCCGACGAGCCAGAGGAGTAAGTCAAGGCTGTTGGATTGAACGCTTAATCTATTAGGCTAGCTATAGTCTAGACTACGGGGGCAATACCCCCTATATATAGATATATCTAATTTACTACGGGGAAACAGTAGGAAATAAGATATCCCGTATTTATAATAAGTATAGATATCTAGAATATTCCAATATCCCCCCTTAAACTTATTCCTTTATATATAAAGAATTAGTTTGCTTATAAAAGGGATATTCTTATAAAATATAGCGTAAGATCCGTATATATATAGTAGAATATTTATTTATATAGAAATAAAAATCTATTAAAATAGGAAAAATTTTCTATTATAAGTAAAAATATCTTATTATATAAATAAAAATCCTAAAAAGTTATTTTGAGTGCTATTAAACTTATAGCTTTAAATATAATATATTATATATTATTATTTAAAAGGGTTATATACGTTATTTATATAAAGCGTTTATAGATTCTATAATAGCTGCAATATTTACTTATTTTTATAGTATTTAGGTTATATATTATATTAATTGCATTATATATATTATAAATTTACACTTTCCTAATAAAATTCCTTTCTTATATATATATATTAAGTATATATTATATATATATTATATGCCGTATAAGTTATATATATAGTATTTTAAGAAAAACCTTTTTATTCTTATATTCTTAAAGGAAAACCTTTAGTATTTTTATAAATATTTTATATATATTCTAAATTACTTATTATATATGGAAATAAATATATTATTTATTTAGAGGAGAAAATACCTTAGTTCTTAAAAAGTAAACGCCTTTTCGTTATATATATACGTTATTAAAGCGGTAAACCTTTTTATTCTTTAGCTAATATTTTATTGCTTTATTAAACTATATTTATATTTAAACTTCTTATATATAGGTTTAGATATGGGTTTTATAAGCCAGTCTATTAAATTATTATTAGTATTTATATCGACTATTTTATTTATTTAAGTTCCCCTATTAAGCTAGAATAATAGTAAATATCCGAAAAGGATAAGGTATAATATATCTTTTAAATTAATATAATAGGTTTTGCTATATAGGACTTTTTATAGTAACTTATTAATCTTCTGTAAGCCCGTCTATAGTTAAAAGCCGCCATTCTGCGCTAGTAGCCGTAGCATTAGGCCGTACCTGTTTGCGCCGGTGCTATTAGCCCGTCGAGGTTAAAGCCATCGCGGGCCGCAAGCTAGTTTAACGCCGTTAAGCACTATACAAAAGTGCCATCGCTATATAACTCAGGCCTTCGAACATAAGTTACTCGAAATAGGCGATATTAAAAAGCCGCTATTGCCCTAACTAAGGTTCTAGCTCTGCTTAAACATATACCTATCCACTATAACCTTTTCCGTAAGACCACTCGAAAGCAATTATTTAGCCTGCCGCGCCACCGAAACCGAGATAACAGTTAAGCTTAAACCAGCACTTACACGCGCCTACTAAATAAGTTTACAGCTGCGGTTAGAACAGATAGGTAAGGCTACTATATTCTATTATCTGGATATATAGATCTAATAGCTCTACAGCTATAGAAATAAACTTTATTTATAATAAGCAAATTTTTACCCAGATAAAAGGTTTTCTTATTAATATAAAGAAGCGTAAAAATAAAAAACCTTTCTTATTTAAGCAAATCGATATATTTATTATTACCTTAAAGATATATAAGATTTATTTTAAAGAAATAAATAAGTTTATCGCCTATAAAGTAAAGATAAATAAGCCGAATAGAAAAAGGGAGGTTAATCGTTTAATACGCTTCTTTAAGAAGGTTTACCTTTTATTTAAATAGATTAAAGAGATAAAGCCTAATTATAAAAATATAGCATAATTAAATAGAATTTAGTTTAAAAAAACATAATTATAGGTCTTTTAACCTTATACCTAAAAGGGATTAATATTTATATATTTTATAATTACTCGGTTTTATTTTACTATATATCTTATATAATAATAAGCTATATTTATATATTTTATCCTTTTATAGAATATATTATTTTTAGCTAATATTTTAGCCCCTTTATTATTTATATATATAGTAGATAGCTATATATTATATTTTAATTCTAAATTATTATTAAAATATTCTAATAAATTATATAGGTATTCGGCCTTTTTTACTACCTCTTATAATACTATATATTCCGCTTCTATTATAGAAAAAGCAGGTGTTTTTTATAGTTAAGAGGACTAACTTATAGGGTTAATTTTATTATTATTATTATTATTTATATTATATAAGCTAAATATATAGCTTAAAATACTTTTACTGTTATCGAGACTATTGCCCTAATTTAAATCTATATAGCCTATTATTTATAAATTATTTCCGTTATAATTATATTACTTAAATATTTTTAGAAATTTATATATATATCCCTATATTTTATTTAATTCGTTTATATAATATTAGCTAGAGTTAGCTATATATCTAGCTAATTTATTAATAAAATAGGCTAAGTTTAGCCTTATTTTTAAGCTAATAAATAAAATAAACCCTATTTATTATTAATATAATTCTATAGTATTATTATCCGCCTATTCTATATTTTTAATTAATTTTCTATTAGGTATATAGGGTATAAGTTAAAGGATTACCTTTTTATTCTCTACCTTTTTAGCTATATTAAATTTATTTAATATCTTCTCGATATATTTATTTTAGTTTATAGTTATCGTTTTATTTTTACGATTTATATCGATATTATTTCTAAGGAAACTATTTAATTCCCTTTAAAAATCTAGGTTTATAATCTTATATAGGTTATTTATTATATCGTTTATATATTATTAATTTACTTCTATTATAATAATATTATCTATATAGTAAATAAATATTATTTATTTATTTTTATATATAAATACACCTTTATTATAGGGGTAAATAATAAACTCTATAGTATATAGTAATTTATATAAAAAGTTATACTATAGTAATAGCGCTTACTTTAAGCTATATATACCCTTTAAAAGCTTTATAACTTTATTTTTATATTCCGGCTTATTTATATATATAAGTAAAGATAATTTTATATATATTTTATAATTTATTTTTAAGTATAGAAATATATTTCCCTTCTAGGTATAAGGTTAAAAAACCTATAATTATATTTTTTTAAACTAAATTCTATTTAACTATATTACGTTTTTATAACTAAGCTTCGTCTTTTTAGTTTATCTAAATAAAAGGTAAACCTTTTTAAAAAAGCGTATTAAATAATTAACCTTCCTTTTTCCATTCGGCTTATTTATTCTTACTTTATAAGCGATAAACTTATTTATTTCTTTAAAATAAACCTTATATATCTCTAAGGTGCTAATAAATATATCGATTTATAGGGATAAGGAAGGGTTTTTATCTTTACACTTCTTTACCTTAGTAAAAAAACTTCTTATTTAAGTAAAAATTTGCTTATTATAAATAGAGTCTATTTCTATAGCTATTTATAGCAGAGCTGTTAGATCTATATATCTAGATAATGGAATATGGTGGCCTTACCTGATTTAAGGGTCTTAGGTACGTGTAAGTGGTGGTTTAAGCTTAACTGGCAGTTGTCTCGGTTTTGCGCGGCAGGCTAAATAATTGCTTTTAAGTGGTCTTATAACACAGCGGAAAAGGTTATAGTAGATAGGTGTGTGTTTGCAGAGCAGAGCCAGAACCTTTAGGGCAATAGCGGCTTTTTAATATCGCCCATTTCGAGCAACTTATGCCTGAGTTATACGGCGATGGCACTTTTACATAATGCTTAACGGCGTTAGATTAGGTTACTCGCAGCCCGCAATAGCTTTAACCTCGACGGTACCGGCTCCTCCCTATCCGTTATAATGGTATATATGTAATTATAAGCTAACAGTGGAATTGGAGCTTATTAACAGCACCGGCGCGAATAAACTAGGTGCGGCCCAATACTACAGCTACTAGCGCAGAATAGCGGCTTCTAACTATAGATAGGCTTATAGAAGCAGATTAATAAGTTATTATAAAAAGTCCTATATAGTAAAACCTACTATATTAATTTAAAAGATATATTATACCTTATCCTTCTTAGATACTTATTATTATTCCAGCTTAATAGGGGAACTTAAATAAATAAAATAGTCGATAGAAATATATTTTTTATATTATAGCTTAATATATTCCAGCCTTTATTTATAGCTATTATAAGCAGTATAATATATGTTTCTAGCCGGTATATAATGGAAAAAGTCTTTAAATAATCTATATTTAATCTTTAATTATAGCCTTATATTATCTATTTAGATTTATATTAGGTGGTATTTTCTTTATTTATTACTTAACTAGGCTTTATTATATTTATATTAGGTATATATTTCTTTTTAAATACTTATTTCCCCCCTAAAGCCTTATAGCCGGGTAATAAATCTATTATTATATAGGTTTTCTATTCTAATAAACTATTATTCTTATTTAGCATAAATTTTAACTATAATTATTTTTCTAAACTATTTAATAGTTCCTTTATACTATTTAATTCTAAAATTATAGCTACTATTAAACAATATTTAATTTTTAAAGTGTTTTTATCGAATATCGATAATTAATTATTTAATAATATATTACTTATACTATATATATAGTCTTTTAGATTACCTTATATTATTATCTTATCTAATATAAGGGGAGAATTTTCCTTCTTATTTTATATACCATTTAGCTTATCTATACCGTTTAACTTATATATATCTAGTATAAGATTACTTATATCTAGCTATATATAAGTATTATTATTATTATTATTATTATTTATACTTAAGGCTGCTATATTATCGATATATTTTCCTTTAAATATAATTATATCCCTTATTAATAAAGGTTTTTTATTAGTTAGATCCTAAACCCTATATATATTAATATCTAATACTATATTTAATAAAATACCTTTATTATTCCAAGGTTTTAGTTTTATTTTATATATATTCTTTTTATAATATATAATAAATCCCTAGGTTTTAAGGTTATTTATATATAAGGGTTATTTTTTATTTATTAATTCGTAAGGAGTTTTAAAGCATAGACCTTAGTATAATATTATATTATATAAATAAACGGCATATTTTATAGCCTTACCCTATAGATAAATAGGCAAATTAGCTATATATAATAGGTAATACACTTTATTTATTATAATAAAATTTAATCTTTCTATAAGCCTATTAAGCTCTTTTATATATATAGGCGTTATATAGTAATATATACTATATATATTTAAGCTTATTTTAAATCTTTTATTAATATATTCTCCTTTATTATTAATAAAAAACTTTTTTATTTATTTATTATATTTATTTTCGTATTTATTTTTATAATTAT
>JALPVH010000387.1:0-47989 GCA_023242295.1 Diaporthe ilicicola | reverse complement strand
TTAAATAAAATATATTATAAATATAGTAATTAAAAATAATTTAATAAATATTTAAATTTAATTATTAAAAATAGCTTTAGCTAAATAATTAAATATATAGAAATAATAAATATAATTTTTATAATATATTAATAAATTAAAAAAATAAATATTAAAATTATAAACCTTTATAACCTATATAGATAAAGGGTATAAAGATATATTATTATTTAATAATTAAAAAGAATAAAATAACTTTAAACTATATTTAATAAATTTAAAAAATTCTAAATAGCTATAGATATAAGCCTTAAAAAGAAAGAAAATATTAATTATAAATTAAAAAAGCTAATCCCGATTAAAGAAATATAAAAAATATTAAACCTTATATCCCTAATAATAAATATATTAAATATTAGAAAATAAAGATATAGGGTATTAATTATAATTAATTATTAAAAGATATAGTTTATTAATATATAAGGAAAGCTTTTAATATTTATAACTAGTAAATATTTTATTATATTATTATAACTTTAATTATAATAGTTTAACCCTTTAATAATAATTACTTTTAATTAAAATATAAAAATATTAAACCTAATATTTAATTATAATAATATATATTATAACCTTTTAAACTTAACTTTACTTTTATTAATATTATAAGGTTTTCTTTTTAGAATTATTAAATATAGGTTTATAAATTTAAGTTAATACTTAAATTAAGCGGCTATTATAAACTTAATACCTATTAAATAATATTACCGAAAAGAGATTATTAATATAGAATTATATAGCTAGAATTATTAGCTAGCTAAACTTAATACTAGCCTTTATATATTTTAATTATACCTTATTTATTTAAAATTAAATATTAATTTAAATTAATTAATAATAATCTTAAGCTTATTTTTAATTATATAAAATAAAGTAATTATATAAATATATTACTTAAGCTTAATTAATAATATCCTGAAAACCTAATAAGCTAAATAAAAATATAGATTTTATTATTAAAAGAAAAAAGGGGTAAATTTTAAAAAATAATTATATTAATCGAGATATATAGCTAAAAGCTAGCCTTTTTAATAACTATTATAATAATTTATAGCTAGTTAATTATATAATAGTTTAATAAAATAGCCTTAAAGTTTTAATTAAAATAAAAAAAAGGTATTATATAGGGTAATCTATATATTACTTATAATAAGGGATTTCTTATTTTAAATAGGCACCTAATTCTTTTTAGAAAATATAACTATATCCGCCCCCCCTTATTTCTCTTTCTGGAATAGGAACCCCTTATCCTGGACTATTTAGTACCCATACCAGCTCTTCGCCATTGGCGCTAGGTACCCGAGTGGTGCGGAGGAGTAGGGTGCCGGGGTGCCGGGGTGAGCTTAGGAGTGGACTCTTGGTCACCCCACCAAACAGGCTGTTCCTGGCCTGCCAGCCTACCCGTGGGTGGCTACACTTCGGTTCACCCACTACTAGCGTAATAGGCGCCAAAACCCCCCCACAGCCAAAACCTCCCCATATCTAAGCGTTTTTTTCCCCTACTAAAATTTAATAGCAATGCATAATCTACATATAATAACCACTAACTTAACTACACTATAATTAATTATAGCCCTTAAGCGATTACCCGGTAACCTGTTAATACTGTTACTATACCTTAAAATAATTCCTTGAAAAGTCTGCCGCCTTTTAACGCCCTTAAGGCTACTTTTAAATATCTGGAAATACGCTAAACCGATAATAACCTTAAAAAGCAATAGTATATTAATCTTACTTTATAATAGCGCTAGCACCGCTATAGGCACCCGGCTAAATAGCGCCCTAGACCGGAGGATAACCCGAGGCCGAAGAAATTATTATAAATTTCTATTTGGGAATTTTGTAAAGATCTGCTAGTTAATTACTTAATAGTTAATAATTATATAAGATCCCTTACTGCTAATAGCCGGCCAGGCCTATCTTTCTATAATAAAGGGCGCCTAACCCTATTTTAGCTATAAGAGAAGGAGATTCTTATAAGGTATATTTAACTTTTTTGCAATAGCAGCTTCGGCCTAATTATATCTATAATTATAAACTAAGCTAACCTACTATAGCGCTTAAAATGTAAGCCTGTAATTAGAGATTTGCACTTTTTCGCTCGCTTTCTTAAAAGATATCCGGAATTAAAAAAGGCTTATATTAAACCAATAAAATTAGCCCGGAAGGGCTATAAATTAGCTACCTACAATATTAATTCCTTTTTTAATAAGGTTAAGGCTACTCGAATTAAATATAACCTAATCTCCTTAGCTATATAGAATAGTAATAAATATAGCAATATAATAGGGAAGCTTTTAAGGCGCCTAGTTATCGTTATTATTAGAAACTAGCTATTAAAAAACCTTAAGGTTTATAATCCTAATAATCGAGAGTTAATAACCCTTATAAGCTGTAATAGCACTAATAATAAGGTAATTCCGGTATACTATATCTTTAAAGTACTTTTAAACCGCTATTAGTTTAAAGCTATTAGCCTTAAAAATAAGATATAGTTTATATAATCTAATACTAGCTTTTTAAATAATGCTATAATATTAAACTAGCTTTATTACTTTAACCTATATTCTTTTAGCTATTACGCTACCTTTAAACAGCTTAGCATTATAATAAAGTAATAATTTAAAATAGATTATCGCTTTTAATTTAATTAGAGAAAAGATAAAAACCTGCTAGAAATAGCAATAGATCTATATACCTAGTAGGATACTATATAGCGCTATCTCTTTCTTAATAGCTTTGCCGGGCATTATAGTATTAATATAATTAACTATAGCTTACAATTTAATATATTAATTATTTTCTTACCGCTATACTTTATATATAAGCTATAGCTAATAGACATCGGGATATTTTAATCCCTTAAACAGAAATATTAATAAATATTATAATAAATACTTTGTAAAAAGAAGCTTATAGTATTCTATAACAATTTTATCTGTAATATCTTCGGCCCGATAATTACCGGAGCTTTTATATCGGGGCATATTATATACAGCTTTAAGAAGACCGGGCTATAGCCGCCCGATTGCGCTATAGCCCTTAAAGCAATTACTTTAAGTAGAAAAAAGTCCTTAACACTGCTATACCCAGATCTATTACCCGATTAATTGGAAAAATGTAACCTTTAAGGTATCTGTATACTTAAGTATACTACTATATATTATAACTACCTTTTTAATAACGATATACGGGATAAACTAATTATAGCCGCTTTTATAGTTTTTAAATCTATAGTTTATAAGATTTAGATTAACTAGAGCAATACTAAAAAATTAAACACTTTAAAGCAATATTATAATAAGCGGCAGTTTACCCGGAAGGGTTATTAACTAAATAGAAACGTTATCTTATTACTATAGTTTAAAGATATTTAGAAAAAAGTACTATTAAATAAGCAGAAAAAGAATACCCGGCTAATAATAAAATAACTATATATTATTACTTAAATAGCTAATTAAAACTATAGGGATAAAAAAAACCCGGGTATAAGCTATATTAAAGGTTTATAGCAATTAATAAAAGGTAGCCGGCGGCAAGCGTAATAGTAAGCTAATTAATTATAAAGAAGGAGTAACTATAAATTAATTACCTTAAAGAATTTAAGAAAAATTATAACCGTCTTAATTATAAAAAGCTTTAGAAGGCTAAATATAAAAAGGTTAAATAATTATAAACCTAAATACTAATACTACTTTAAAATATACCGATATATTGCCCCAGCGGTAATAAAAATAATAGATACCTTCTTACTAATAATAATTATATACCTATAAATAAAGGTAGTAAGCCTAAATTGCCTTAACCCGCTAATAGTAATTATATACCCTTAAATAAAGGTAGTAAGCTTAAATTGCCCTAATCTATTAACTCTACGGCTAGCCTTAACCGCCTACTATCTATATAAAATCCCGAGCTAACGAGAAGGCTTAATAGCTATATAAATAATAAGGGTCTAATTAATTTAACTAGGATTTCCTCTATATTTAAAATCCTATACCCGTAGCCGGCGCCTACTATTTTTAATTATAGTAATAGCAGTCTAAGCAGTAGCACTACTAACGGGCTATTTAAAAGCAACGGTAAGTATAAGGGCTATAGTAGCTATAATAACCCTGCCTATAGGCTATATAATAATATCCCCTTATCGCTGCCAGCTATATAGGGCCCTTAAAGTAACTGCTTTCTATATCTAATACGAAATAATTATAATCCCTTAGCTTAATAATAGAGCGCCTGCCCTTAATTATAACTATTTTGTAACTTATATAGCTAGCGGAAGGTTATTAGTTTAAACCTAATAGGGACTATTATTTTTATATTTAAATTAGATTATAATATAACCTTACTTTTGCCGAATTATATAGTGGTGGCGGCGATATAAGGGCGTTATTATATGTAGATTATGCATTGCCATTAAATTTTAGTAGGGGAAAAAAACGCTCGGATGTGGGGAGGTTTTGGCTATGGGGGGGTTTTGGCGCCCACTACGCCAGTAGTGGGTAAACCGAAGCGTAGCCACCCACGGGTACAGTGTTGCCTAACGAAGGCACGGACGACCCTGCAGCTGCCCTGGTCGCTGCCCGTAGCTCCAACAATAGGCCCCCATCTGATGAAAACAAACCCTGACGTATCTCTTTCACAAGCTACTCTTCCGACTTGCTCTGTCATTCTTTCTTTTCCATTCTTCCCTCACCTGCCCAAGCCTGACTCAACATTTTCGCCGCATTTGAAGATGGCGTGGCAAAGCATCTTGTCCGCCGCTGGCGTCCTATTATGTACCGGTCTCGGTTACTTCGTTCATACGGCGTACAATCATCGGCGCAAGATCAATGAGCTTCGAAAGCAGGGGGTGGTAAGCCATCCAAACCCGGCCAACGGCAGTCTTCGACCTTCCCACTGACACATTTGGCAGCCCATGCCGAAGGAATGGAGCTGGTTCACAGGTCATCTACTCGTGCTCCAGAAATACCTGGACGGTGTCCCTCCTGACGCGGCCGTCGCGCTGGCTATGCGAGACCTCTGTGAGGAGCATGCTGATACGGAGCTCTTCCTCATGGACTTCTGGCCAGTATATCCCCCCTTGTTTACAGTATTCGGCCCCGAATCGATCAACCAAATTTGCAATAAATACAACCTCCCCAAGCCTGCCGTCGCATCCCGATTTATGGAACCAGTTACCGGTGGCCCCAATCTTGTAAGCATGAATGGAGATGAGTGGAAGTACTGGAGATCTTTGTTCAACCCCGGCTTCAGCACTGGTGCCATGCTTAACGGCGTTCCCCATATCGTTGACTCAGTCCTGGTCTTCCGTGAGAAGTTGATTCACAGAATTGGAAAAGGAATGTTTTCCTTGGACGATTTGGCCACAAAACTTACTCAAGAAATTATTCTGAAAGTGACTTTGTAAGTATCCATGACCCAGCCGGTTGAACCTGTTCACAGTTACTGATATACCAAGGGATAACGATTCAAATAACCAGAACTCGCCTAATGTTCTCGCAACCACACTGGGGAAGATTTTAAGCTGGCATTCTTTCTGGGATCCTCGAGTGCTCATGCATCCCCTTCGACCCTTCATGCAATGGTATCATGGACGGACCATAAATAAATACATCCGCCACGAGCTGGAGAGACGGTTCCAAGAAACCAAGGCAGTACATGCAGCCGATGCAGAGCACACACGGCAGACACCCAAGTCTATCAAGTCTGTCATCACGCTCGCGCTCGAAGCATACGTGGCGCAATCCCCAGATGCAGACATGCTCCGCAGCCCAAAGCTTGATGAGAGGTTTGCTAGCTACGCAACGTATCAAATTCGGCTTTTCCTCTTCGCAGGAACCGATACCACGGCATCCATGATGATCTACATCTATCATATGCTCGCCAAGCATCCAGAATGGCGCGAGAAACTGAGGAACGAGCACGACGAGGTGTTTGGGAAGGACCCCAATGCCGCAGCCAGCGTTCTTAAGGCGAACCCTAGCCTTTTGAACAGCTGCAAGCTCACAGTGGCGTTCACAAAGGAGGTACTTCGCATATATGGCCCGGCTGGAACAGTGCGTGCCGGGCGACCCGGGCTCACTGTCACCGATCACCAAGGCAACGAACAGCCCATGGATTATATTGGCGCAAATGTACTTCATCACGCACTGCATGTTAATGCACGGGTATGGCCAAGGCCCAAGGAGTTCCTGCCCGAGCGGTTCCTCGTCGGGCTTGAAGACGAGCTGTACCCGGATCCGGCAGCATTTCGGCCATTCGAGCAGGGTCCAAGGAACTGTATTGGGCAGACTCTGGTGTGGAACGAGCTCCGGATAGCTGTCATTCTTACCTGCAGGGACCTTGAGTTAAGGGATGCCTACGATGACTTCGATGCTGAGCGGGAGCGAGAGTTGGGCTTCGTCGAGAAGACAAAGAGGAAGTTCTTCGGACAACCTGTTCGAACCGTGCACGGGGAACGGGCGTACCAGACGGACTCGGCAGGATTGCATCCTGCCAACGGGTATCCCTGCTACGTGAGCTGGGCAAAGGGCCAGCATTGATAGTTGGTCATCAGTGGTTCTGCTTCAATTTCGAGCCATCTGCAATGCGACTGGCTTCATTGGTCTGTCCTCGGCGGCGTGGGGCGATTGAAGCCGAGATCCCTACAACCTGGCTTTGGAGACTCGCGCATTGATTGAACTCCTGAAAGGCTCAGACTGCTCAGTCCAGCTTGTCGCCGCAAAATGTCACATCACTTGGACAGGAACCAACACATTCTTTCTCCGATCTGCTCTCTTATTCGCGCAATGCCCTCGGCTACTGCTGAGTTACGGCACGGAGGACAATGGACCGCTTCTGGGAGTGCAGCAATCCGTGAGCCCACCTAGGGAGGTAGGGTTCAGATGTCTGTTGTTGGTTCTACCATACCAGCCACTGACCAATCTTGGCGCATTTTTCGCCCAGGGGCTTCAGCGCGCAACCACTCTAGTAGGCAGTTGGCCGAGCAGGCCGAGGCGGGGGAGGCTGTTGGTGAAGTGATGTAAGTGGAGCATGGTTCAGCCCCAGGGCTATTTTGGCGTCGATGCGTCTCTTGGTCACGAATTTTCCAAGGGCGCTCCACTTTAAATCACCAACAGCATTTGCACAATGTGACCAACAACAATGGCAGGTGCACGCCTGACAGCCCGTCGACCTTCTGAACTCAGCCTGAGGGACCATGTGGGCTACTGTTACATTGCAGCTGCTTACATCTTGGCAGTTTGCACAGTATCATGATACTGTGCAAGTCTGTCGACGTGCTGCAATGACCCAGGGGTATTCCGCATCTGCTCCAGCAGGCTGGACCTCCTTCGTACTGAGGTACAGCTCACGTTCGTTGTTCGTCGCTGATTCATCTCATCTTCTTCCCTGTCTATGTTCTGCCCTTAGTGCAATATTATTCAATGGTCACATCAGGACCGAGCCGTCCCTCTCACACTTTCAAGATTGCCCGCACGGCCCATGATGGAAACACCCACACCCGCACCTCCTGCTGAGAAGGCCTTGGGAAGCGAGCCCATGACCACTGAAGCGCCGAGCAAAAGTCTGGAATTCTGGCTAGTCATCGTCTCTCTATGCCTCATCGCGTTCACTGCGTCGCTAGATGGGTCTATCATCGCTATTGCACTTCCACACATCTCGACCTCCCTCGGTATCGACGACAAGTATGTTGAGGTTGCCAACTGCTTTGTCTTCGCCCAAACCGTGGTCCAGCCTGGGATCGCGCAGCTCTGCAATATCTTTGGCCGCCGCTGGCCCATGATAATCGCAACCTGCATCTTCGCACTTGGTAGCGGTATTGCTGGCGGCGCAAATAACACCGCGATTATGATTGCCGGCCGAACGGTCCAGGGCCTGGGAAGCGGCGGGATCATGCTCTTGGTCGAGTTGATCGTCTGTGACATGGTCCCGCTGAGAGAAAGAGGCAAATACCTTGGAATTGTACTATCCACGGCAGCCTTGGGGTCAATTGTTGGGCCGGTAGTGGGTGGCGCGCTCTCGGAAAGAGACTGGCGCTGGTGCTTCTATCTTAACCAGGGTTGCAATCCACTACACTATACCCACTGGGTCTATCAGTAGGATGTAAATGTAAATATTTCGGCTTTAGTATAAATATAGTGTAGTATATAGACCTTTAATATAGTATAGTAGGCTTAAATATATTATAGTATACCGTATATTGCGCCTTATAAGGTATATACTAAATTTAGGCGAGCCTTTAGATTATATACCACCTTAATATCTATCGGTCGGCTTACTTCTTATATACGTACGCGATAGGGGGGGTAAACTAATTCGTATTAGGTCTAGTTAGTTAATTGCTTAAAGCTATCGCTAGAAGGGCGATAGCTATAGGCTAATCTAGGGGAGGCGTTTCGGCCGGATTATCTTCGGGCCGAAAGAGCTATATCGATAATAGCTAACTGCTTTTAATTAGGTTACGTAACTCCCGGCTTATATAGCGGAGGCAGGCTTTATAGTAAGGCTTACACCTTAATTATTAGTATACCTTATAAGGCGCAATGCAGGGTTTATAATAATTTACACTCTCGTTTACTATACTATACCTACTAGGCTTATTAGTGGAATAAAATAGGCTTTAAAATGCCCTTAGTGTAATAGGTATAGTGGGCGAGTTTACACCCACTATACTATACTGAGTGTAAACAGTGTAGTGCTTTGCAACCCTGATCTTAACCTTCCCATTTGTGCCGTTGTCCTTCTAGTGTTGTTTTTCTTCCTCCGGATCAAGCATCTGCAAGTCTCATGGAAAGGAATGTTTGCTCAAGTGGACTGGACTGGGAACGTCATCTTTATCGGTTCAATCACATCTCTTCTCATCGGCCTGACCTTTGGAGGCACGGTTTATGCATGGTCTTCTTGGAGGATCATTGTCCCCATCGTCGTGGGTTGCGTTGGCTGGGCATGTTTCCACGTCTACGAGACTTTCATCAAGGACTCCAACCCATGCGTGCCATCACGTGTCTTTTGTAACCGGACCTCGGCCGCATCATTCTACATGATATTTGTCACGTCCATGCTTCTGCAATGGGTGTGCTTCTTCTGGCCAGTGTACTTCCTGGCAATCCGAGGCTCGAGCCTTACACAGACGGGGGTCAACTTTCTGCCATTCATGTTCCTGCTCATTCCGGGCTCAGCTGTTGCAGGTATCGTCCTAACCAAGACTGGACATTATCGCCCGCTGCATGCTGTCGGTTTCGTTCTGAGCACGTTAGGACCCGGGCTAAACACACTCTTGGGTCGAGACACACATGCCGGCGCGTGGGCAATGCTGCAAATCGTGGACGCGCTGGGGCGCGCCTGCATCCTCCCCACAACACTCCCCGCCGTCTTGGCGAGCTTGCCTGAGAATGATGTTGCTGCCGCCACAGGGGTGTATTCATTTTTACGCAGCTTTGGCTACGTATGGGGTATCACTGTGCCGGGCATCATATTCAACAACCGCTTCAATCAGGTCTCTCACCAGATTTCCGACGCGGTTGTAAGGGAGGCTTTGGGAGGAGGGAAGGCATATCAGCTGTCAAGCGGGTCATACGTCCAAACACTGCCGCCGAACACGAAGTCCGAGGTTCTGGGTGTGTATATAGAGGCGTTGAAAGCGGTCTGGTACGGGGCTATGGCGTTTGGTGCCACAGGCTTGATCGCGGTGGCAGTTGAAAAGCATGTGCCTTTGAGAACAGAGCTTGAGACAGAGTACGGGCTTGAAGAGAAGAAGAACAAAGATCGGGAGGACGGCATGGGTGTGGCTGTTGACCCACATTCGCATGATGATGATAGTCGCGCAAAAGGCTATGGTTCTACAACGGCCGTCACCGCGTCATAGTCTTAGGTGCCGTTGATGAAGTGAAGAGACGCAACTTCCCATAGCTTTACTTCACACATGGGTAAGCTTCTGAGGTCAGTCTGGATCACATGCCGCTCACGCGTTATGTGCTCGGTCGATCAGGGTGCGTCGAGTGGAGGATTCAGGGATAGTAGGGCGGGTCCTGTAGAAGAGCATGGCGCCTTCTGATCGTTGTTGAGAGATATGCATCTTGTAATATGGTGAATAGATTTTAAGTACCACGTCCCATGTCGGTAGTACACCATTTCGAAAAGTTTATATCCAGTGCGGGAATTGCTAAGACTTTTGTCCACTTTTCCAAATCATGACAATTGTTCTGCCCATTCTCCTATTACGATTCATATTCTAGCCAGTAGTCTTGTTTTCAGTGGGATTGTGACCTTCTATCTACTGGTGTCGACGATCAACGGCGCCGTCGGGAGCGAGTCAATATGAAGCACTCAGTCAGCACCATCGCCGTCCTTGTTTGCGCCTTCAAAATCAGCGCCTCAGCCGCGCCGATTGAGTGAGTCTTCCATCGATTAGAGTCCATGTCTCTCAGTATAAGAGCCAGCAACTTACACACAATTCACAGGCAAAACATTCCTGCGCAGGAAGAAGTCTCCCCCGAGGAGGTTGTCTACCTGGCCACCCGCGATGACGATGTTACTTCCCTGGCCCGCATCGATTTCGAAAACTATGCGGGATACGGTGCCGAGTATGGCGCAACCCCCAAGACCTCTAATTCGAGTCCTCCGAGGACGCCGAGGGTGCCCGAGTCTTCTGAAAATGCCGAGGGCGCCTTCGAGGCCTCGCAGTACGAACATCGCGACGTGGAACCACGCCACCACGTGCCGCGCGTGTGCAGACCCGTGCCGATGGCACCAGCACCAGTAGTCGCATCAGCTCCAGTCGTACTGTAGCACCAACTCCAGCAGTCGTACCAGTTCCAGCAGTGGCAACAACAATGGTGAAGCCGACAACAACACTGGGAGTTCCTGTGGCAGCTCCGACTCTAGTCTTGCCGAGGACGACAACGGTGATGGCGCCCAGGCCAGTCACCACGCCAGCGCCTATCATTGTCTCAGTCCCCGTGCCTGCAGCCGCACCAAGGCTCGTCCCCGTCCCAGCTCCGGCACCGGTTACCAGGCAATACCCCTACCCAATGCCCGTCCCAGCGCCAGCTCCGCAGGTTATGCCTGTGCCCGCACCCGTGCCGCAGCCCATGCCCGTCACTGTGCCCGTTGCTCAGCCCATGCCCGTCCCAGCACCAGTCCCCCAGCCGATGCCACATGTGCAGTCACTGTGCCGGTTCCGCAGCCCATGCCCGTCTCTGTGCCGGTTCCACATGAAGTGCCAGTCCCCGTTGCTGTTCCCCGGCCCATCAATGCCAGTCCCCGTCGGTATCCCCCGGCCTTTCTGCAGGGGAGACGACTGCGAGGGTGACGACGACTAAATTATGCGGCGGAAGGGCGAGGACCCAAATGGCCATGGATTTACACACAGCTCTGCTCGGACTGGGTAGGAGAAAGAGGCTGATGCGGATTGAGAGCACGCGGTGTGAAGAGGATGGATGGGGCTACTAGGCGTGGAGACTTGTATGCAGAATGGAGCATTAATTGCGGATGGCACAGCTCAAAGCGAGGCGCATTGGAATTCTGCGAGAGCGTTGCGAGTATTTTGTATTTCTCTTTGTTTGTTTCTCTTCTCTTGATGATGTTGATGATGTTGATGACCTTGACTTTCTTAGTTGTTTGTTAGTACAGTTTATCAATTCATAGCCGGCCAAGAGAAGCCAAGACCGAGCCAAGTGCGGGTCACGACCTTGGTACTTCTTGGTACGGTGAAGCGATGTCGTATGTAGCGATTATTTCCACCCGTGCAGTATGTCCTAGTGTCGATAATTAACCTTCCCTCGCTTGTCTCAATACACCTAATTTACGACTGAGGTCCATCTGGACGGAATCGCTGTGTCGGACAGTTCTTTGACTAAACCAGTTTATACTTTCAAGAAGATATTTCAAGTACAGTATCTTTCAAGAAATACTTACTCGTATTTGAGCGCCTAGCTAGCTACCTATGGTACGTGCAAATAAATATCAACTCCTCCACTGATATAGAAAGAGTATGAACTGGGGCTTGATCAAAAGGCATAAGATGCTCTAAGTCGAGCCTAGCAAGGGACAGCGTATCTAATTGATTAGGTGAAAGCAGGGGGATGATTGCATGCGTGTTCAAGGGTCGATCGAGACTGTAGCATTGATCCTACTTAAGTAGAGTGTGGGGTCAGGGGCGTGGGGCATTCCCTGCATCAGGTGAACTCACCGCGTTCCGACGCGTCGCAATTTGACCTTGTCAAACACCGGCACCAACGGTAGAAACATTACCATTCGAGTCCACCAGACACTATCAAATGCGTACAATCAAACATCATCGTGCAACATAGCAACAATTGGTCTGACTGCTCTTATTCAACGGTCTTCTTGCTCTTCGTCCGCGCCGCTTGATCCGCCTTAGCATGTCGCCATGGGAGTCGGATACCGATGTGGAAGCAAGCGGATCCGGCAGCGATGACGAGTCCACCTTCTCCTCTGGTTCCGGTGATGTCGATGCTCAGAGTTCCAAGAAGATGAATTCCAAGACGTGGAAGCAAGAATTTTTCGACAGGCTTGGCGATATCAAGACCTTCGGTGATTTCGCTTGTATGACGCGATACTCTACTCACATCAATCCAGGCCTCGAAGTTGCGGGCTCACTCATACCGCTCCCTCTGGTGGACCGCGACGCGAGCACGATCAAGAGCAAGTGCGAAAAGGCTCCATTTGGACGTGGTGACAACACAGTCGTCGACGAATCCGTCAGAAGGACTTGGCAACTGGACGCCAGTCTCTTTCGCTGTTCCAACCCGGCCTGGCCCGCTTTCCTGGACACCGTACTTCGCGAAGCTGTGCAGAAACTTGGCATGTACGTCCTGATGATTACAATCGACCTCGGGCTCCTCTGACTCCTCATTACGACTTGTCTAATGTTCTCACAGGCCCGAAGGGGTCCGAGCCTCACCTTGGAAACTGTTACTGTACGAAGAGGGCTCATTTTTCAGACCCCACAAGGACTCTGAGAAGGAACCGGGCATGATCGGTACACTCGTGATCTCCCTTCCTTCAGAGTACGATGGGGCCGAGGTTCACATTTCTCATAGCAACAGGCGCCATGTCTTTGAAACCTCCGCCTCTTCCAAGTTTAACCTTACAGCCCTCGCTTGGTATTCCGATGTCACGCATGAGGTCAAGCCCCTCACGGCCGGGTATCGCCTTGTTATGACCTATAACCTCGTCCAACAAGGCGGCCCTGCTCCCTCGGCAGGCGTGTTAATGAACCAGCAAGCCCAGCTGAAGGGGCTTTTAGTACAGTCAACGTCTCCATTGGCGTCCAAGAAAAAGGTTATCTACAGGTTGGACTATAAATATTCCGAATCATCACTCTCAATCCAGAACTTGAAAGGGCGGGATGCGCAAACCAGTCGCTGTCTGAAGCAAGCTTGCCAGGAAACTGGATTGTGTCTTCTCCTAGCCTTAATGACAAGGAGGGAGAGCGAGGAAGACGAGTACTACGGTTGCGGCGAGAATACTCTCCAGCTAGACTACGTTGCGAATCTCGAAGGAAACCGTATCGCAAAATCTGTTGATGCGGAAATGAGCGAAATCCTCGGCCCCAACCCTTACAAGGACCGAGATGCGGACAGTGAAGACGCAGGTGATTTCACGGGCAATGAGGCCGCACCGTCGCAGTATCGATATCATGATGCTGTGAGTCCAGGAAAATGATAAGACACACTATCGCCGTCACTGACACACCAACAGGTTCTGTTAATCGTTCCCAAAATTGTCCTTTTTGACCTCGTCAAGTCGCCGCATTGTTCTGCCGCCAACTTGATTCAAATGGTGTGTTTCTCCACAGCTGCTTCTTCTGATGACCTTGGTTATAGGCATGAAGCGGTCAGCTTCCTTGCCATCCTCTTGGAGAACTTCAGACTATCGATCAATGAGAAACGTCTGCTCGTTATGATTCTCCGAGCATGCAAACTTTGCTACTCTCAGGCACTTTACAAAAAGGCTATGCGGAGAGCCGTGATGGAGGCTCGACGCGGGACTCGCCATCATTTGACCTACCTGTCGCTCGTGGCCATGGCCCGCCCCAAAGGATCCACCGCAGAAATGGCTGAGGCGGTTGCCGAATTGATTAATGAGTTCTTCTACCGTCATGCGGATCAAGACTGGAACGAGTAGTAAGTTGAATTGAAAATCAGTAGCGTTGCGCAGCCCTTTAACATGAGCTTCTTATTCTCTCTGGCTGACAATTTCTACTGATATATAGCCTCGGCGAGCTCGTTGATGGTCTCGATGCTTCGTCTCTCAATGAAGCACTTCAGGTCGTCGAAACCCGACTCAGGACCGAGGAACTGAAGCAGTCTTTCAGGTCCTGGCGGTCCTCTGTCGAAAGCTCCAAGTTTGAGACCAAGGATGTCTTGACGGCCTCTGATCTTTCTCTTGTTTTGAACCTTATTCGATCGCATGTCAACGATGACGAGTGGGTTTCCAACCGGTGAGTTCTTGATACCATTGGCTGAACATCCGACCGCCGAGCACTGACACAAGTCTAATAGACTTCTTCCGAGGCTGAGTGAACGTGCCGAGAAGCAGCTCCTCTATGCACTCCTGAAAGTGCTCTGCGCTGAAGACGGCCATCTAGCGCTCAAGCACACGGAGTCTCTAGCGCGACGTCTGCTCAATGCCACGCTCCCGAAGCTGAATCTCGAAATTGATGATTTGGAACCAAAATCCCCAGGACCACCACAAGGCTCATCCTATCTCATCAGCCCTTCGAACGACACCGATCGTACCGAGGACAATGTCACTGGATATCTGAACTTGCTTGAAAACTGTTTCATGTGCAGTCTGAACGATCAGGGTATGCAATTGCTGAGCAACAGTCACGAGAATCTATCAGAGGCCATCAGCCGACTGCCACCGAGGGACCCACGAGCAGCACGCCACAACATCATGGGACTGGGGCCTTATGGTGTCCCAAATGTGACGAACTGTGTACCAGCGGAAGATTTCCTCGCTTCTCTGGTCGTCATCTTGCACAAATATCAACTCCTCGACCCGCCTCCTTTCTGCAAGGACTTGTTCCTGCTGCTCTTCACGAGATACATCCTCCCAGACCAGCCCCAGAATCCGCCCCAGCGCCCACACGGATGGAGCCACAAGCCACGTTTCTGCTCTAGACACGATCCTCGCAGTTCCTCTCGCGGAAACATGCATGGTAACCTGTGCTACGAGTGCGGCATAATCCAGGATTTCATCCGTGCGCCCGACCGATCCGTGGGACGCTTCACCTATGCCAAAAAAATCCGGTCGCACCTCGAGTATATGCTCCCCCGCGAGCACTACAGGTGCGAAACAGACATGGAAAAGGTGCCGGGCTCAAACTGCCAAACACTGGTTGTGACCAAAATCGGCAGGGACACTGAATTCAAAGAGGACATGAAGAAGTTCGGTGGTGAGATGCAGCTGTATGAGCAAAGGCTCTTGCCATTCCGGCAGCCGGTTGTGCGAAGGCTGCTTGGAAACGAGACTTACCGCTCACTGATCCTGATGGAGGGGACTGCGGCTCCCGCTGTGTCTGGTACTGCCCCTGCGTCGAGTAAGAGGGCTGCAAGTGGGAGCCCAGAAGGGCAGCCTGCATCTACCAGGCAGCGGCGGACAGACGATGTCATTGACTTGACTGGTGAATGATTACTTGAGTACCTATTTACATGCCCTTGGAACGGCGGCAATGTGGATCATGGTCCCAGAAATAGGCCGGTCAATATCGTTTCACCTCCGGGGGCTTTATGTACTAGTAGGGTTCTAGACCGAGAGTAGTAGACCTGTAGACTGGCTTGCCTCCCTCCTCCCGCTACACACGCCCCATTGGATGCGGGTTCCTTCGTGATCTTGCTTTTGCCCACGAGTCTATCTATGTTCTTACCTGCAACCAGCGAGGACCGAACGGACTGCCCAGGTGTGTCCGAATGATTTGAACATTCCATGTGACGTCATTCTCGCTGCGGTCCGGAGAACCTGTTCTCCACAGGGCCGTGCGGCTCTTCAACTCTGCTCAACCGTAGAAACTCGTATCACGACGATGTAAACAAGAGCTCGAAAGTCCATGAACTGAGGCATAAGGGTGGGCTGACGGGCTCCGGATGTATCGACAGCTGCCGTTTACTTTAGTGACTTCAACAAACTAAATACCGACGAAGTCTGAGCCGCAGTCATCCAGATGACTGTGCCCTGATGATTGATGGGGTATGTGTGTGTGTCTGTGTGTGTCGGCCGAGAGGGTCAAAGTCCCCCGGTGGGCTCAATTGCGCACGCGGCTGACGTGGAAACGAAGGACACACGGCCCGAAGTGTGAGAGCAAAAGACGATCGCCAGTGCTGTTTGCACTCAAGGCTACCCTATATTCCGCCACACGAAAGTAAACGCAAGCTCGGATGCACAATGCCCTTTGGGCCACCTGCGGCGGGGCGCTTCATGCATGCACGATTTCCTGCTGTGCTGCCGGGCATACGCGGATTCTGCAGGAACAAGAAACATACTGCACACAGGCATGCATGCAGCCAGTCAGTCCCTTGACCCCTGACAGCTGCAAGGATGCATCTGCACGGAGGCTGCTGCTAGGTTGCGCTTAACAGGGACAAGCTTCGGGCGGATTGGCTTTTTTTCTTTCCGAAGGGAGCCTCAAGCTGTCGGGGGCATTAGGCCACCAGTCCTTGGAAACAAAAGCATTGAACGCACGGATTCTTGAGCTCCCATTCTGCTTCCCGTTACTCCCCGAGGGTGCCGTACTCTGCTTGCATGCATGTTTGTTCGTCTGGGGACTTCGAGCATTTCACGTTCGTACGCAAATTGGCAATTCCTGGAAATGCAATCATGTACATCCCAGTTGATGATTCGCGGTTACTGATGTTGTGACCAAAATTGTTTTACATGAAAGTCAAAGTGAATTGTAAACTAGGCCACTCTTATTTCCTTTTTCCCGCTTGAGGAATTCGCATAAACCAATCAAATTTACCGTCATGTAGAAAGAAAAAAAGAATCACCCCAAAAGATCGGGAACCCCCGCTGAACAATCCCATGATTTGTTTGCAGTGCCCCCCCTCCCCCTTCCCCCCAAATCATTCAGATGAAATGATTTGCTTCCTGTCGGGGAAGTTGACGTTGGGAGGGTCGACCCTTCTGACGGTGATCAGCTCAGCATCTGGCATGCCGGCACCGGTCGCGTTCCAGCCGACGCTCCACAGGCCGTCGATGCCGGTGTTGACGGCGTACCACTCGGTGTAGAGCGAACCGTCCATCTTGAGCATGGCGGTTGTCCCGTAGAAGGTGAAGCCGGTGGTGATGATGTCGGACTCGGTGGCGTTGCTGACCCCGGACTTGTAGAAACCGGTGGGGCCAAAGGGGCTGGGGACGTAGAAGAGGGAATCCGTCCAGGTGATGTTGCTGGTTGTCAACGGGCTGGCGATCCACTGCGTCGGATCATCGGTACCAGTGGCTGTTGATGGAGTGTGTCAGCGCGCACGTACGCCGGTAGGGCTAATTAGTTGTTGAAGGAACTTACTGAAAAGGACATATTGTTTGGTGTAGTTCACCTTGGCGGGGTCGGCGATGTATGCGAGTCCTGAGAATTGTGTGTCAGCATTTCGTCCTTACGATGTTTCAAATGTTGTGTGTTTCTGGAATGTTGAGACTATACCCTCGTTGTAGAAGATCGGGAAGCCTCCGATCGCACTGGACGCATCGGACCCGTAGGCGAAGAGACTGAAGTTGCTGCTGGTGGCACGGGTCTGCAGGAACCCCGGGGCGGCTGTCGTGCCGACGATCGCGGCGGACAGGGCGGCAAGGGCCGTGATGATCCTGGACATTGTGGGAATGAAAGGAACCCGAAGGGAATGAAGTCTTTTGTGACGTTCTTCAAAATGATTGGGATGTTAACGAGCGTTAGGCAAGAGAGTGTGAGAGAAAGCGAGGCGATTGTAGAGAACGGGGCAATCAAGGAGACAGGATGGCGACGCAGTGGTGATGATGTTAGGAAGGGGGAGCGGTAAGCGTTCGCAAGGCGTCCTGTGAAGTCATATATCTAGCGAGAAAACATGCCACTGGCAATATTCTGCAGCCTCGTTCGGATGACATGGAATAGTCATGTAGGTACTATTTTCATGCCTCCCACCTTCCGAAAGATATTGACCCCACCGTCCGTACTCATCGATCCTGGAGAATAAACTTGACTTGTCTGCCCCCACCAGGGCTTCGGTCACGGGTCCATGATAGGGATGACGCCTAAATGGCTGACTCGTCGCAAGCACAACGCGCAAGCATCACCTTGCAGACCGCTACGCCATCCGGTGAGACCAGTAACTGCAAGTCAAAATGCTTGTTGCCCGATCCACAGAGCGAAGCTTGACCCGTTCGAGTCTTCCCGCAACGGGTCAGTCTAGAACAGGAAATCGGCACGTTTCCCTTGAGCCTCAAGATAAAACCCAGCCGGGTGCCCATAGCCGCATCACCCCGGACTGGGCTGCGCACATAAAAATAGCACGGCAGTTCTGTCAGTTGGATAGTGTTATCGGACGGACGCGGGTAAGCCGCTTCATGTAGAGCTCAACATGCGCCCTACACACGTCATTTTTCGCTTCCGCGTATACCATCTTCGTTAAGAGGCTCAGCACCTCGTCGTCTGGCGTACGTGTTACAGAACGAGATAGCCTATTGCGCTATAACACCAACAAAAGAAGGACGTTGTAATGCCGAGAGCATTACCGTAGCTATCACTTATATACGTACCGTGACAGTACGCGTGCAGCAGCTAGACTGCATTTTTGACAGGAAACGCGCGGCTGGGGATTGGCACCAGATTCAAGGCGTGCAAATTCCAGTCTGTAGGCTCAGGCTCGATAGACAAGAATCTGGACGTTTAAGGCCAATGTGATCTGCCGTACACTAATAAAGCTGGTCATGGAAAAGATTGCCGACCGACATCGCCTACTGGGAATATCGCTGCAGTGTTGCCGTCTGGGCGATTAAATTTCATAAGCGGGTGAGCGGGTGTCCATCCCGTGTAGGTAAACCTAAATTTGAATTGCTGGAAATTAGATCTCCAGGATGCATGTGGCTATCACCCTGCACCGCCACCTGCGCAGGACATAGGCGTGCATCTTGTTTTTTCTTCTACTACTCTGTCAGTCAGCGTGGGGGTCCTCCCTGCTGAACACGGCATTTTTGTCAAGAAAAGGCAACTTACAACAGGGGTGAATGTTGCATGCCTCGGAGCCGTTCGTCTCTTTTCGGGTTGTTTCAAGCGCCGACCAATGCTGGGCAAAGCATTTATCCCCCCTGACCAGACAGCTTGCGTCATACGCGTCTCCCCGGTGCCCATTGAAGCATGTATACACGATAGCTCCGCGGGCATGGGTCGCGGGCGAGGCTATCCTTAATTGCCCCACCACGATTTACCCATGTTATATGGTATGCTAGGAAATCGCCTCTGCCGAGCATGAGCAAATAGGGGTAAAGGGCTCTTTATGTTTTCCCAAACAGCTGATCTTTTCGCGTATTCCGTGAATAGGTCAAACTCAGAAAGAGGGCATAAGCATAGTGATCCTCCCCGAGCACTCGGGAATCCGGCACCAGGCACCTGTTTAAGAATGGCATGACCACAAAAGCAGTAAGACGCACGTGGTGGTTTAGCTCTGCATTGCTGATGCTCGATTATTACCGTCGGGATGTGGTGGACCCCACAGTGGTCCAGCCGAGAATCATATGCACGGATCCGGTAGCGAAAATGCGGGAGCCTGAGCCTCAATTGTTACGCAAAGTAAGTCCTGGCGATTAGCCGTCTTTCAGCCTTGGTGTGGGTCAGGCCATGGATTTGTCGCGAGTAATTGCCCCATGTCCCCGATCGAGGTTCGGACGAGAATAGCAAACATGGCTCAGGAGCAAAACATCCAGCGAGCACTGTCGTCGGCCGAGCAGTCTGCTCGATGCAGGCAGTAGTAGGATAGGATATGTATATATCTGGTGGCTCTGTTCCAAGAGACCGAGTCTATTCGTCCATCATCGCCACCCTCATCTTCTCTCTCAGCATTCAACCCTCACTCACTGTGGTTGCTTGTTTTCCTTTGCTCTCTTCTCTATCACTCTCTGCCATATACTCTCTTTTACTTCCTGTCTCTCCTTTTCGAGTCCGTCACCATGCTGTCCTCCTTGGCGTTCGCCGCGTCACTTGCCGGCATTGCCATCGCAAACCCCATCGCAAACCCCTTTGAGTCTAACCTCGTGCCTCGGGCAGCCTGTGACGGCAACACCGCGACCACTCGTTCGACATGGTGCGACTACGACACTAGCACCGACTACTACAGCACCGTTCCCGACACTGGAGTCACTCGGGAATACTGGGTAAGACATGATACCACTCACGTGACCCCTTTCCCGAGCATAGTGCTGATGCATAGCCATAGCTCGAGTTGTCTGACACCACCGTTGCCCCCGATGGTGTGTCACGATATGCCATGGTCATCAACGGGTCCGTTCCCGGCCCTACCCTCATCGGAGACTGGGGTGACTACTTCAAGATCCATGTGACAAACTCGCTCACTCAGAGCACCAACGGAACCTCGATCCATTTTCATGGTATTAGACAAAACTACACAAACCAGAACGATGGCGTCGTTTCCATCACCCAGTGCCCCACACCTCCTGGCTCCTCCATCACGTACGAATGGAGGGCGACTCAGTACGGGTCAACTTGGTACCACTCCCACTTCGGCCTGCAAGCCTGGGAGGGTGTCTTTGGTGGTATCCTCATCAACGGACCTGCCACTGCCAACTACGATGAGGATCTCGGCCACATGTTCCTCAACGATTGGGACCACCAGACCGTTGACGAGCTATACATCTCTGCTGAGGCTGACGGCCCGCCCACTCTTGACACTGGTCTGCTCAACGGCACCAACGTCTACGGTGATGACGACAGCACCACCCAGACTGGTCACCGCTGGAACACCACACTCACTGAGGGAACCACCTACCGTATGCGACTGGTAAACGCAGCTGTTGATACCCATTGGAAGTTCTCCATTGACAACCACACCATCGGTGTCATGGCCATGGACCTTGTTCCTCTCGAGCCCTACAACACCACCGTCCTCAGCATCGGTATGGGTGAGCGCTACGATATCATCATCTACACCGAGGGCATGACCGATATTGCCACAGACTTTTGGATGCGTGCCATCCCCCAGGCCGCCTGCTCCGACAACGACAACGCCAATAACATCAGGGGCATAATCTCCTACGGCACCACCGTCTCCACTCCCTCAACCACCGCCTACGACTACACGGACTCCTGCGACGACGAGGATGCCTCCACCCTCGTCCCCTACCTCTCCAAGACCGTCTCGGGCTCAAGCTGGAACGTCGATGAGGATGTGACCGTGGCCTTTAACAACGAAAATTTGTTCCGCTGGTACCTGAACTCGACGACAATGGCGGTCGAGTGGGCGGACCCGACCCTGCTGCAGATCTACAACGGCACGACGACCTTCAGCGGCAGCGACGCGGTGGTGACGCTCGACAGCGCGGACGAGTGGGCCTACGTCGTCATCGAGACCACCCTCAGCGTGCCTCACCCGATCCACCTGCACGGCTTCGACTTCTTCGTCCTGGCGCAGGGCTCGGGCGCCTACGCTCCGGGCGCCACCGCCCTCAACCTCGTCAACCCGCCCCGCCGCGACACGGCCATGCTGCCCTCGAGCGGCTACCTGGTCCTCGCCTTCGAGACCGACAACCCGGGCGCCTGGCTCATGCACTGCCACATCGGCTGGCACACGTCCGAGGGCTTCGCCATGCAGTGGGTCGTGCGCCAGGACGAAATCACCAACCTCATCGACTACAACAGCCTCGAGGAGACGTGCTCGGCCTGGACCACCTACGCCGCTAGGTTCTCCGTCGTCGAGGACGACTCTGGCGTGTAAATGAGGGAAGGGAAGGAGATGATGATGGGATGTAGCTTTCGGGAGTCAGATTATGAGGTATAGAGAGAGATACCTAATACAGTTCTGTGGTGTTATAATTCCTTTTGTTGTTGAGTAGGTATAAAGTGGTGGGCCTGTCTTTTTAGGTCGAAGTGAAAAGGGTTGGTTGTTTTCCAAAGCTCAAAATCTTTTCTCTCCCGCCGCGAGCTTTTTGGGCTGTACATATTGCATCAATGCGCTGGAGTTCCATTTGGAGTTCAATACATACCTAGACACTTGAGCAACACAATGTGATGCCACTTTAATTCAAGACCTCGTCGAATTATTGCTGGGTGATCTTGTTGCCCTAGGAGGAGTATCGGCTGCGAAGCGTGAGCGCTTAGTGTCCGCTGTCTTTGGTCTAGGATTGTAGACCTGGCGCATTGGCTTCTAGTGAAAGTCGTGTGAAGTCCCAACTTGACCGTTGGATCTTTGATCGCCTAATAGTGAGGTCCATATTTCTTTCGACGATGCTTAGGTAGATATCTTAGTGTCAGGAGCGCCCACGCAACTTTGGAGGGCCAGGAGTGGTGTCAGACCGGTAGAGCATCCAGCATCAGGACATACCCCGAAAGTAGAACGAGCCAAAGTCCGTCTCGAATCGAGAAATTTCAAACCACCTCGTCCGACCGTGCTGCCCTTGATGGGGATCAGCCGTCCAGAACTAGTGTCGCAATGGTCTATAGGAGAAGACACATGAGGCTCTGCACGTACACATCTCTTATTCCATGAGAAGCCAATGTGGGTTGGCTTGAAATTTACTTATATACATTCCTCTTCGTCTCCTTGCTCATTCCTCCCCGAAAGATCTGTGTCCTCCACTTCCACTCTTATATGTACTTCCCCTTCGAATTTGATCTCGTGTCTCTGCGGACAACACTCCGAAACCGAAACCAAGACACACACACAATCGATAATTCCCCCATCTCATATCAAGATGCTTGCTCAGAGCAAATCCGTCCTAGTGGCCCTTCTCCTGGCCTACTGTGCCATGGGTGCGCCCCTCCCCGCCGCCAAGCACGAGCATGTGCGAACAGTCGTCGAGGCCCTCAAGGCCAAGCTGGAGGGTGCTGATATTGCCCCTGAAATCACCGAAATGTTCCACGACGTCGAGCATGCCATCGGTACAGAGGGCACCCCCAACGCCGAACTGATCGACAGGCTCGACCAGAAGATTGAGGTATGCAGACTGTCCCCCACCCCTTCGGCCCCAAGGGGGGCAGCCGAGTTGTCTGTACAAGCTTCTAGGACAGCATGGACCGTTGTTGATTGCTGTGCTAACAAACGCTTGCATCACAGGCCATGACCGAAGAGGAAGGCCACAGCATCGACGAGATTGTCAACTATGCTATACAGCATGTCAAGAACGGGGGCTCCATCGAGGATTTTGACGAGCTGCAACCGGGCGAGACCCTCGTTCTCGATGAGGAATCCATCAAGGAGGTTCTGGCCCGAGGACTCGAGGCGAGAAGGGGTGGTTGTAATGGCCCGCCCGGGACGAGCAATTCCCAGTTTCTCTGCACCTGTGTGATTCTGTAAGCCGGGCCGACAAGTGAAGATTAATCCGGTCTGGGTACAATCTTTTGAAACTGGGGGTTCTGCAGCGGTGTAGAAACCTAGCTTGGCGTTCAGGTTGCTGTGCCGCACAGATGGTCCTAGAATAAGGTTGAGATGGCCAGTATTAGTTAGCTACTAGTTAGCCCAGTCAAATGCTAAAGCAATGGACGCGGTCGTCATAATGACACTATCAAACTTAGCCACGCGAGATGAGTAAGTTAGCCAGCTAGATACCTAGCTGCTTGCTTGTTTTCATGGCCGCATTTTACGTCTGGCAAAAGACAGACCATGAACTAACTGTCAATGGCGGACTAGCCCAGGCTAATATTCTTAGAGTCTCACAGAAGTGCGCCCACCTCGCCACATATGTTATGCCTTATTAAAGTGGTGAGCCCCAAGTCTATGAGCGGACACCCTTTGGTGGTCTCTCCTCTCTCACTCTGATAGAACTAGGCATTAATAAATGGAAGCAACTAGTAGACCGCGATCCACACCATCCGCTATGTGAAGCATGACACTCACCCATGCTGCGACCAAGCTTGGCAGCGATGCGGAACCAGGCAGACATTGTTTTGAACTTGAGTCAATGTGTATCGTGTGTGGCCCTTCGCGCTGTTTCCACCTGGCGCCACTTGTCCTTCTGGGTGATCAGTTACTAGTGTAGATTTTACCCAACGCTACCTAGGTACTTTGTCCCGACATTTGCGTGATGTGTTGATGAACTTTCACGAATCATTATCACTTGCGTTTTCAGTATCAAGTGTAACGATATTGGTCTGAGGAATTTAAGTTATTCACAAGCATTTTGGAACAACTCTCTTTCTTCGAAATCAACATTCTTCCGAAAGTTGGCGAAGTGGTGCCGCACAGCATCGTCTGAGCACAGCTGCCACCCGAAAACAATCGGCCGATGTCATAAACAAGCATTTTATTTCCAAACCACATCAGGTGCTTTGCAGAAAGAACAGCCTATTGCGTAGATTGTGGGCATAGCGAAAGGCTGCTGCACCCCTGGCCCCCGGTCACGACAGAAATCACGATTGGCATATGAGCGTACAAGTCCCATGACATTGGCAACTAAGTTATGCGACCCTTTTCTTTCGTGCCAGCCTCTCAGTGCGAAGCAGTCCAGCTGTATGGAATAGTCATTGTTGACAACCACATCTCAGTACCGTCAGGGGCATAAAAGAGTCCGAGCGGCAGAGGATGAGACAATGCTACTGACTAGAGTGCATGTTGGGGCAAACACGGGGCTAGGTGGGGCCGGGACGGGGCCGCTGCTGGTAATGTGCGTGCCCGGAGGGAAGGCCCAAGAGGGTTTGATACGAGTGAAATACGGGTGAAGGGGTCTGTCTCAACCAAAATGTGGTCCCAGTCGACGATTGTGTTAATTCTGAGGGATAATATGGTGTCCCTTTGTGCCCACAAGCTGTGACGCACTGCCCTGCCTTGTCCAAACAGCTTGCTATCTACCCGTGGATCGCTACGCTTCGGTGCACCCACTGCTGGCGCAGTAGGGGACAAAATTGCGCTACAGATAAAATTACGCTATAAAATTTTAATCGTTTTCTATACAAAATAGCCACTTTTAACGTTATATAGTATATTTAATAATAATCTAAATTAAAAAAGGATAACTGCTTTAGAATTATATAAGCTAAAAGACTATTATATTTTAATTTTAAATAAATCTTAAATAAATTAAATTTAAATAAGTAGTAATATTAGGTAATAAGTTTAATATATAGGATAGTTATATAACTTTTTAGAAATAAAAGGTCTTAGCACCTTTTAGCAGGTTACTTTTTAGCTAATCTTTAATATAAAAATACCTATATTTTATAGCGCAATTTTATCTGTAGCGCAATTTTGTCCCCTACTATGCCAGCAGTAGGTGTACCGAAGCGTAGCGATCCACGGGTATATACCTAGATGTTTCTATGATGCAGTAAACCCAACACACAGCTACTCATGTTCGACCGCGATTGACTCACGGGTTTTGATTCTCCTCTCTCATGATGTCTCAGTATTGCCAGTGACCAGGCCTGACACAGGAAGGCCCAATAGTAGTGTATATGCCATGTGCACATGGCAGCCGGAGTTTTAATTCGGCCGATAGAAAAAGCAAGCAAAGTACTGGGACCACATTTCTGAAATGTTGGGGCAGTCCCCCATCTTACAACCTTAAATTCCAAGGTACACTTCAGCTTCTGACTTCGAACGAGAGAGCCCGAACAGGTATGGAAGACGTCGCATGTCAACGGGCGCCCTGGGTCGGGCGGGTCCAAAGTTGAGACAGGAATGATTTGGATGGAGTCCGATTTAGGTTGACGGTCCTTAAGGGACCGGACCTCAGCCTCTTCGACGTTGCTTTCAAGGCGTCTCACGCAGGGGTTATCATGCATTTCTTTCGGCAATTTGGCCTACATTAGCCTACACTCACCTGGCCCGGATTTTGACTCGAGTCTTGATACGTCAACAAGGATGGGCCGAAACCATGCAGCTCGAGTTCAGGTGATTGCTCAGATAAGCTTCCTCGGCGTCCAGACGCAGCCGAAAGTCTAAGTCTGCCCTCACAGATGCCATCCCCCCTCCCCCAATCCCCACCCTCTCTCAATCCGTCCTGGCACCCGCGCGCCTTTATTATTACGAGCAGTCCCTCAGACCATGTCCGAAACGCTGGGAATAGCCGTGCGTCAGTAAGGCAACGAGTACGCTTTTGGGACCTGCATGCAGGGGCACAGATCTCGCGTTAAACTTCCAGTCCAGATGTCAGGTGAGTTTGACGCACCAACGATGTTTTTTTTTTAGTCAGTCATCAAGACTCAGTTGAACGGCCATTCCGCTCGCTGTGAAACGCGAGATGGCTAAGCATTGTTGGGCAGGGCATGATGGACCGGAGAGTTGTTGACACTGATATATATCCTCGCTGATCTCCATGACGTTTGCGCTTCGTTTCTTCACGATCAACACTACCCACCAGTTCCTTCACTTCTTATACCCACAAATTAGAGACCGGCAGGGCCGACTTGTCCAGATTCCGCAACGTTCGTTTCTCGTGTTCCACACTGCGTCACACTGCGTTTGCGCATTTTATATATAGTCCTATTTTAATCACTATCCCAATCGTAAAAATGAGGACCACCCAAGCAATCATCGCAGTCTTTGCCGCCACTGCCTACGGGCGCGTGGCCAGGCGGGCCGCGTTCGCGGACGGCGACGCCTGTATCGCCGCCCAGGCCCTGGCCGACGGCATCCAGAGCAACATCGACCTGCAGATGGGCGAGCAGGCCAGCGTCGGCAAGGTTAAGGCCGCCGTGAGCGCGAACCCCGTCGACCAGGCCGCCTTCACCTCCGCCAAGACGCAGCTGCTCGACTTTGTTAACGCCGGCATTGGCGCGCGCGAGAACAACCAGGCCATTGCGCCCGCGGGTAATGCCGCCATAAATGGACTCGGAGTTGTAGGCGCCCTCCGCCCCCCCCCCCCGCCCCAAAGGTTCAGATGGGTGATTGAAGCCGGTAATCTCTGTGACTAACGTTTCGATTTTTACTTAGGTCCAAAAAGCCCAGGCTGAGGAGCTGAACCTGGCGCAGTCTCTCACTGGAGCTGCCAGTGACCTCAACATCGTCTCACAGCTTGAGACAGACTTCGCCGGTGGTATCAAGCAGAACCAGCAGAACAAGGCCGACGTAAGTGCCACACTGCTTTCCTAACTAATAAGTCCTATCTCTCGTCAGCCTCGGAGTTCCGGCCTCTGAATATCCCTCCGTCTGGCTGCGTCGCCGAATGCCTGCTTGGCACGGCGGCGTGTAAGCTTGGGTTCTGTTGCGTACTGTGTGCTACTGCCTGTCTGCCCTGTCTGCTGCTCGCGTGATGCCTTATGTACAAGGCGTGGTGTGCCAAACTGGCTCTGTTCTCTCCCACAGAAACGACAAACGAACGACAGCGTCGTCCCCCAGACGGGATGGATATTCGGGGCCGTCATGATCTCCCAGGTGCTGGTGCTCGCGGGCATCCTGTTACTCCGCAAGAGGCGGCACGAGAACCTCGCCAAGGCTGACGAGAGCTACGAGATGAGGTCGCATGAAGAGGAAGCGCTGACATGATGACTGAAAATGTATAGGCTATGAAAGGCTGCAAAAACGGGGCCAATGCTAACGCTGGTGGTGGCGGCGCCGGCGGCGCTGCCAACAACGGGACCGCCAACGCTGGGGGCGCGAAGGGCAACGGCGGGAAGAAGGGTGCCAAGGGGGCCGGCGCCCAGAATGGAGGAGCTGCAGCCCAGAATGGAGGAGCTGCAGCCCAGAATGGAGGAGCTGCAGCCCAGAACAACAACAACGGCGCCAACGCGGGACAAGGCAAGGCTGGCCAGCAACAAGCTCAACAGCCGGCACAGGCACAGGCTGGCCAAAAGGCGCAGGCTGGACAGCAGGCTCCAGCCGGACAGAACAATGCAGCACTTGCCGCACCGCTGGCTGTAGCACAGCAGTAGGCCGCGGCGCAAGCCCAAGCCGCGAACAATGTTCAAACCTTGGGATTCATCACCGTCGTAGGATAGGTCTGCCGGCTAACTAGTTTCGTGTCGGTTGGGGGAACGTGGGAAGATATCCGGGTGGAAAATGGGCTGGGAGTAGTGGCAGGCTTGGCCCACGGAGTTGGACAGGTCTTGGATCCCTGGTCTTGGAGTTCTTGGAGAAAGACTTTTTTCCTATCAAATGGTGAATAAAATGTATATCTGCAAAACGAATCCTTGAACCGTGTTGCCCATAGGCGGAGCCATATTTCACTACTCTTGGGAAAGTCCTTGAATTCAGTTTCAAGGCACAAATGGTTTCAGCTATGGCCAGCTTTTCCTGTACCAAGGCAAATTCAGTGGCAGAGCTGACGCGGATTGGAGCCGTTCGGTCAAGGCATTGTGGCCCCTTCACTACTTCACATTAGACCCCTCCGGAATCTCATAGCCATGTTTGTGCTCGAAAGGATGCGTCCGAATTGATCCATGATGAACAGGTCTACACTCTCCACCCATTACCTTGGCCTCATTCCAGATGTCGCTGATCCTTGGTTATCACTGCTATAGCACAGCGCACATTGTGTTGTCCTGACTCACATCAAGCAGAACTGCATCCAATGAATGTGTACCAACTTTTTACCGACAATGGCATCACCAGACGCATGCGCTGTTACATACAGCCTTTGAATGGTTTGCGTCGCTTCAAATGTGAAAAGCCGACTACTGGCATTAATGGAACTTCACAGTCAAATGAATTTCATCAGAACAAGACCGAATGCAGCTGAACTTTCTAGCTCATACCTAGGTATTCTAAATTCTTGACAATCATTTATCTCTCAGTCAGTCAGACCGACTGCTGGTTGACGATCCATCATGAGTCGGGCAGGTCGCTTCCGCCTCGAAAGAAAAGTTTTGGCCAGCAGAGTATGATCGAGTTTCCCCAGGATTTCTGCTGTGGTAGCTGTGCCGCGAGCTCGACGTCAGTTTTTGTGGAAACATAAGGTATGCCAGTCCACGTGCGTTGGTGATCGCTTTTGTTCCACAGTTTTCAAACAAGTCCTCCCTTGGCGTCAGGAACCAGCCATAGAGAAACTTGTACCAGCATCCCCAGAGGCTGGGCGCCCAAGGCTCGGCACTGTATCCGCAGCGAGCGGAGCCGGCCAAGAGTCAGTTTGTTTCAAACATTTGATTCGCCCATGAGCATCCCCTCCGATTCTCCTTCCCATCTGTTCTTTGAAGATCCGATGACGAATGCTCGAGCTTGCGCGCTGCTGCGTCATTGAGATCCCCCACAAGATCCCCGATGTAGCCAAGGATCTGATCACCTTTCACAGTTAGCAGTCGCCAGCGCGACTGCGAAGTGATGAAGGCCAGTGTATATCGCTGTTCGCAGAATCCTGTTGATAGCGAAAGTGAAGCTGCCGAGGCTGGGATCAACCTCAACCAAATGGTTGGTGTTACCTCCGCCTCCGAGCAGCCAGTCTTTTGATAACCACAGCTTAGGGGCCACTTGCATGCTGTAAATGCCTCGCCCTCAGTCTGGCCTGACTAGCTTCGATGTGGACTTGGGCTTGCCAAGGATCACAGCCAGGCCTTCTTGGGTGGGGTGTGGGTTTGGCGAGAAACGCCCAGCCGCGCTCGGCAGTCCAAGCTTCATCCTCTGATTTTCTCCTATTGCAGGCTGTACGCGTATTGAAAGCAGGCCATACAGTGTAAGCATTCCTTTCAATCTAGACATAGGGGTTACAGATCTGCACAGGATGAGTGCCACACTCAATCTATCTGAGATTAAAATTGGAGGCTCCAAGACCCTCGACGCCGGAACTCTTGCTCAGCAGGTCGCGGTGTGGGAATGCCAACGACGTTAAATGCAGGCCTCGTCGCTGCGATGGCAGTAGGAAAATTGAAATCGCCAGCCAGCCTTCCATTCTTTTTTGTTTAGACCTTGAAAGACAATCACTTGAAAAAAAGCCTTGCAACTCTCGTCATCATGAAGACAGCCACATCCGTATCAGTCCTTCTGGCAGCATTCGCCACGTCGGTAGACGCATTCCCCTCCATCAGGAGACAAGCAAACAGCACCTCCGGCGGCCCAATCGGCTTCGGCGCCGGCACCACGGGAGGTGGCTCAGCCACCCCCGTCACAGTCACGTCCTGCGCGGAGCTCGCGGCCGCCCTCGCCGGCACAGAGGCGAAGGTCGTGCAGATCGACGGCTTGCTCGACGGCTGCGGCACGTTGGATGTCGAAAGCAACACCTCAATCTTGGGGGTCGGGGCCAACTCTGGAGCCAGCGGGACTGGATTCCAGATCAAGGACAGCACCAATATCATTCTGCAGAATCTGAAGCTGGGGCCACCTCCTGCAAAGGGTGATGCTATTGGTGTCGAGTCGAGCACACAGATCTGGGTCGATCATTGTGAACTGTTCTCCGTTGGTTTGGTTGGTGGCAAAGACGATTTCGACGGTGAGTCTCCTGGAAGCGAAAAGATACTCTCGAGAACCCCCAAGAGCCTGGAGCTGGAGTTGTTGACACAATGAATAGGACTCTTCGACGCCAAGCGCGGATCCGACGCCCTGGAGGTGTCATACACCAAGTTCCACGACCACCACAAGGCAAGCATCAATATCCATCCTGTTTCTACCCAACAAGGCACGAGCGTTGAGCTAACACCAACAAAGGGGAGCCTGATCGGCCACTCGGACAGCAACGCAGAGGAGGACACGGGCAAGCTGCGCATAACGTACCACCACAACAGCTTCGTCAACGTCGGCTCCCGGCTGCCGTCGCTCCGCTTCGGCACCGGCCACGTCTTCAACTCGGTGTTCAAGGACTGCCCGACCTCGGGCATCAACAGCCGCATGGGGGCCCAGGTGCTCGCCGAGAACAACGTCTTCGACAACGTCAATCGTGCCATCATCACGAACCTCGACAGCGACGAGCCGGGCTTCGCCTGCGACGTCGGCAACGTCATGAGCGGGAGCAGCACCGTCCAGATCACGCAGCAGTGCAGCTTCGCGCCGGCTTACAAGTACACCCTCGACGGCACTGACGGGCTGGTTGCTGCCATCGAGGCTAGTGCTGGAACTGGCAAGATCTGAGACCGAAAAGCTTATGGCGCTGGGTCGCTTTCGATATGAGCTTCGGCCGCTTCTTCTATGTACATAGGTGTTCAGTTGAGTTCTGAACTAGGGCAGGCCTTGCCTTTGAATATATGGACGGCTATAATTATGGTCATCAACATTGAACTTCCTGGTGTGAGTTGTTGTTGTAGGTGCTCATACACCATCAAGAAAGTCAACTCTGTCCTGCCTTGCTTTGAATCTCATTCGCCATCAGAGAATGATAACGTTGATCCTTAAAGAATCACTTACGTCTATCAGTCAGCTTCTGAAGATTGAACGGCGTTGACTAGGGCTCTCTGTATGCGCGGCTACCGTCTGCAGCCTTGCCATTTCACTTTCAAAAGTAGTAGTAGGGAGCCAAGAAACACACTTTGCATGCAATCTCAATATGTTGGTGCTACCAAAGTCATGGCTCTAGGTGCAACTTGAGTGAAGGCAAGTCGCTCAAGAGGCGTATTGTATGCGCGCAGGGAAGAGTTTGAAGACAGGCTAGCCGACTCATATGTGTGTGTTTGTCTATGTATCAACAGGAGCCAGGCGAGTTACTGGCATGTCACATTCCATAACCTTTTCTCATGTCTACTGCGTGCCGACGAATGCGTCCAACTTGTCCTTGTCATAGACCTCTCCCTCAACCAGCTGAGACCAAGTCTGTGCAGTGGTCAGAATGGCTGGAGAAGGGCTTTCAAAGACTGAGAACACCAGTGACTTACTCCGTGCGGCGTGACTTTGTACAGCGTGGGCAGTGCCTGCACGCCAAACTTGCGCCACTCGTTGTCTGGGGATCTCCATCTATGCATCATCAGTGGTCAGCCACGCAGAGCAGAGACCCTGTAGGGCAGAGTGATGAGGCACAGGGGAGGGGGGGCGGTCGGAGTAAACAAGGCCACCTCCCTAGTGCAGGAGCTAGACTTACACTGCCCTGTCGCCCGCGTACTGGACCGTAAGACGCGTCTGCTCGCCGGCCGGGAACTTCTCTTGGAGCAGCGGCTCCGCCCGGATGCAGTCGCCGCACCAGCTCCGGCCGTTGACGATGCTGGCATAGACCACCAGGAAGTGGGGGGCCTGGTTCTTAGCTGCCAGGGCGGCAACGGCGTCGGCCACCGCCTTGGGCGTTTCTGAGGCCATGCTTCGGTGGAGAAAAGGCACTTGCTGAGAGGGGGGGGGGATATGAGAGGGCGGCTACTAAGTGATGTTCCGACGCAGCCGAGATGGTGGCGGGACGGGAACCTGAAGTTTGTGGCAAGCCGTTGCAGGCTTTGTTTGTACAGCAGTCAGTCTGCAACCTGTCATGATACGAGATGCGGTTTTGTTTGTTGATAATCGGCCGACGTCCGTAGGGTTCGGGTTCAGCAGGCAGAGCCGGGGGCCCTCTACGTAGATGCATGAGCAACACACAATACTGCCTTATCCAAATTCACAGGGCCTTTCAATGGAATTCAGAGCTTGATAAAAGGAACCCATCGAGTTGCGAGCAGCTGGCGACCACATAGTCTAGAGCTCGAAGGACCGATCTTGGTGGACGGTAAATACGATGTAAACTATTACCGACCCTCTAGAAACAGCCGGTCATAAACAGCTTCATCTTACCACACGTGAAAGACAGCTACATAGTAGATAACATTGGAGTCCGATACGCATAATGATTAAGATATCCGAGTCAAATAGAGGTTCATAAGACGGAATTACGACAGCACTTACGTGTGCGGCTGCGTACCCTAGGGTAGAGTAATTCTTAGGTTTAGGAATGTCCCGAGATCAAGGAACACCCAGTACGGGACATCTGGAGTTACATTCCGAGACAACAGTCTGACATCATTTTCTCACCGGTGAGCTCTGAGGTCGTGCACCGTACGGTAATATTTATAAGTTCAAGCCCTCACAACTTACTGGCACAACGTTGAATGAAAGGGTCGATATTCATGCCTTGACAGCCAACAACACGTGTACAGGCTCTACGTTCTTCTGCATGATGACGTTCAAAGCGAGATTAGGATCCGAGCACACAACTAAAATTGTAAGAAAGATCTGCGTTGGCCGGTGGGAGGAAGCAGTCATATTGGTAGCACTCGTCCTTTCATTTGTCTTATTAATTGTAAGCCTTAGCACACCGATCAACTACAATTGTGATGCAAAACCTACTTCGGACCCTTGATATGCAGAACGGCAAACTCATCACATCCCGTGGACTTGACCCTTAGTAATGGATGGGAGGGCTGCGGACCTGGTTAGGAGATATGTGCAACTCTACGAGCACTTCGACCAATACATATGACCATCGCAGATCCAGGTATCCACACAAACTGAATAGATGCATATTGGTAACCCGTGGTCATGTGCTAACGCCATTGTTTATTTTTTCTTCCTCGTAGATTCGGTTCACCGCTCCAGATGGTCTCACGGCACCCCTGATGCGGCCATGTAGAGGCCCCCTCAGGAGGTAATTGTCTCTCCACAAAGATCATAGCGTCTCGCTTATTCTCAGCCGTCGGGCAGCACTGGATCCGAAGATGGTTTATCTCCACAAACTTTGAGGAAAACGGTACAAACAGGCAGACCCTCTCCGCTCATCAATGAAAGACAAAGCTCCTCCAACGCAGACTACGTGTCAAACACGTGAGCCCCATATGATTGGCGCTGGTGCTAAGACTTGTATCCTGAAACGGGCATCAAATACCTCGGTGTCAACGACGATATCGGAGTTACTACAGTCTCGAACAGCCCCTCGGTCCAAACAAAAAAAATCAATCAAGCTACTGAGAAAGTCGTCATCCTCCTCGGCGCGGCCGCGTGGTTATGGGACTGCATTCCAGAAACGCGTGGAATCCTACCCATGTAACGTCTGAACCGGATCCATTGGGCGGCTGCGACAATGCTGCTATGCCACGCAAAGAGCAGCCAGAGTCGGCCCACCCAGCATTTCGGTCGGCCCACCCAGGTCTTTCCTTCCGCCCGCCCAGTACTCTAGGTGGGCTGAAAGTTGACTCTATTTTCCACAAACTTTTCGCCCACCCTATAAACGTTTTGCCCACCCAGAAGTACCTTTTTTGCTTAATAAATAGGATGTAACCCCGTACTTCCAAAATCTCTAGCTATTCCGAATAGAGCGGTACTTTGTAATAACTTCCGCACCTTTTAGCCTTCCAGCGCCTGCCAGCGCCCTTTAGCCTTCCGGCGCCCTCCGCGCCCTCTAGCCCTTTACATACCTTTTTGGCCTTCTGCACACTTTCTAGCTGTATACGCCCTCTAGATTCCTATCTGGCACTAAAAGGCATGCAGAAGGCTAGAGGGCGCTGGAGGCGCTGCAAGGTTAGAAGCTGCCGGCTGTAATTAAAGTATTCTGGAAGTATATAGAGTTTTAGGAAAGAGAAAAGGTATTTTCGCTATAGTAGTATTTATTAGCATAGAAAACCTTGTACTGGGTGGGCGGAAGCAAAGAGCTGGGTGGGCCGACTCTGGCTGCACAAAGAGGGGCAGCCGCAGCAGCAGCCAAATTTTGCGCGCACCGGGCCTGCCTGGGCGGTTCTGGCTGCTGTGGTTAGTGCCCAAGTGAGGAGCGAGGCTGCCACTTCCAAAAAGAAGTCTAGGCAGGCCGTCGAAGTGGACATACACTAGATGATGGATGGGGAGGAGGGTCACGGCGAGCTTTGTCTGCCATGTGTTTTGGCGGCGGTCCAGACCCTTCTCTGTTGTGGAGACCTGCGGCCGGGTTTCGCCCCAACCTTATTACCAAGCAGAAAAGCTCCTCGGACTGGACCCCTGGATCACACACGATCACAAGACTCAACGACCAAGACCCGCCGACGTCCGTTAACGGTCCCTCTTTGACGTTTGGCCAGGGCAGGGTTAGGGATGACGGACATTATGCGCCGATCCTGGGGCTCGTTGGTCGGTGAGTCGCGCTTCACACCGTTATTAGCCAGCAACGTATTGGAAGTTTGCAATCTGGCACTGCGATTGCTGGCCACCAGAGCGGACAACCGTTTTCAGGGTTGCTACGTGTTTCGTTGAGGGAGGCTGGCATACCCCGCCTGCCGGGTGATCCGCGCTGCGCAGGCTTTGACTGGTCAGTATGGGGTGCTGCAGGGCCAGTCACGCAGTCTGAGTGAAGGGATATCTAGGACCAGATCGCGTTGTGGCCACCCAGGAGAGAACGTGTGGTGGGACAAATTCTTTTCTTCCGGTTGTTGGTTGTTCGTGGTTGACTGTGACCCGTTTTCGGCGCAAACTCCTTTCTCATCTCTCCTTTTCCCGCGGCATCGTCATTGGCACAGCACGGTACAGATGGACGGCTTCTCGTGTTATGAACGGGGTCTAAAAATAGGAGAAAAGGGACGATGTGTGTGTGTGTGAATTTTCTTGATAGACGCAGCCGTGCCCCGGGAAGATGGGATATTGGCAGCTACCCTTAAACCCATTCAGGTAGTTAGAGCCGACAAATTTTCGTCTGCGGAGACCCCATATCCCTGTCAGTTGGCCGCGTTGGGAGCTTGCTTGCGAGTTGACACCTGTGCAGAGCGCAGGCGGCAGCTGCATAAGGAGGTGCGGGAGTCCCCGCATGGAACACGGGTGCGATGCAAGCAGGGACTCTGCTGGGAATCTAGAAAGGGAGTGCCGGAGCGAGTGTGGCTTGACAGGACGATCTGGGTGATCTGTGATCTGGGCCGAGATTTGGATACTCTTGTGTGATTTGACCCGTATATGCCATTCTATTTACAGTTCTCCCTCCTGTGATGGACCACATGTTTTTTGTTCTGCTATTTCCTAATTTGTTAGGCCATTGTCGACATCTCCCAGGTTAGTTTTACTCCATATTACTCCGTCTGTCCCGTCTGCCCCGTCTGTCCAGCACACACATGCGAGACATGACACACCGCACCAGCAATCGTGTTATGATGGTCACTGACCCGGTCGTGGTGAATACACCAACCATCCATCCTCTGCGCCCGCCAGCCAGCACCAACCAAGCAATACTGGATGCGTCAGGCTCTGACCGGGCCGGGCAGCTACATCCACAGAGCACAGATCGACGGGCTGGGCCTGCCGTCGACAAAGCTGCTCGGGCCAACTCTGGCGTTCCCGTTACATAACAAAATCCTCACTTTTGCCCCACCATGATGAATGTCGCCCCGGGGATCACGATTTCATGGCCCAATACTGACTTCGACAAGAGACATGCGTGTACGGTACCGGAGGTACCTATGTCGATACCTATGCAGCCGAACGTCAGTCATGGAGCGATCACGGAGGTCCCGCCCATCTCCCCCAGACACTGCACAAAACTAGCTCATATTACGGACAGACGGAGATGATATCCCGGGGTACAGCAAAGTGAATCATTACGGTTGTGCTGTAGGTACCTCGGGGCTTGACAAGTATGCAGTTCAGTGTGAAAATGCAACACCAGATGTCGAAAGATGGCAGAATGGACTTCTGAGGTTGATCATAGAATGTGCTCCTGATGATGGCCATGCTCGCCCCTATAGCCCATCACATACGAGCAGGTTCCACAACAGCTTCGCCAGCTTGGATGACATATAGTTTCGAGACCGCGCAATAACAGGGAAGGCGCCTTATGAAAAAAGGTCCGACGTCAAGTTTAAGGAACGCAGGTACATAGGTACCTGGGTACACGGGTACTTCGTCAGGCCCCGCGGCAACGTCTGCCAAACGGAACGGAGCCATGGCCCCTGCCACTGCCCAAAGTTGATTCAGTCCAGGGCGTCTCGTCCCGTCCCACACACGCAACCCACCCACTCTTATAACCAGACCTGATATGCCCTTTTTATGCCCTGTCCTACAGCTCGATCATCTCTATCTCATAAGCCATAACCATCCCTTTCCCTGCCAACCTCGTCAGGTTCAGTTGTGAGCGGCGTTTTCAATCGCCATACTCGAAGAAATGGAGTCCAACTCAACTGACCCTGATCATGACCCTGGCCCTGGCCCTGGCCCTGTCGCTGGTGCTGGACCTGCTCCCGAGCCTCGCCATGGTCATGAGCTCAATCTCGAGCTCGAGCAGTTGGAGCTGCAGGACCTATCGTCTGGGGGATCTGGGGCACAGTCACCTGTGGGAGAGACAGTCAACACAGGGACTGATGGACAAACGGCAGGAACGTCGCAGGCAGGATTCCCACTTCCGCAGAGGAAGGAGAAGGGTCGCGTACGATTCAACAGCAAGTCTGCCGTGACATCCGATCCCAGCACGGCTGCATCTGGATCTGGAGACAGAGGCCCGGCCGAAGGTGCCCGTCCTCGACCGTCCCTTGTGCGGAACCCAAACTCGTCAAACTCGGTCGTCTCCGAGGAGTTCGACTTCTCCGATCCCAAGAAGCAAAGGTCCGCAGTCGAGGCCCAGCAACGAGCCAGAGCCATCGCCGAGGATGCCCAAAGACACCCAGCCAGGAACGCCCATCACGACGACGAACATGACAGATTGTACACCTGGGTCCGTGGCAGCCCTCCGACTCCGAGTACTGCTTGGTCGGAGGACATGGATGACGATGACGACAACAGGAACGACTTTTTACCTCTGACGACCATCGAGAGTAATGCGAGAGCAGGGGAAGCATCTGGGACGAAACCGGACGAGCCTGCCACCGACGAGCACACGGAGCGCCGCAACATTGAGGCTCAAGAGCTTCTCATGGCACATGGCTTCGGGGCTCAGGCTCAGGGCTTGCAGCAAGTTTCCACGATGCAGGCTGACGGCGTACAATCCCCGACACAGCCCGCGACAACCCCTCGCGGCGGTATTTTCTACCAGATCCTCCAGGCATATCGCAACCCAGACCTAACCTTTCAACCAATGCAAAGCATGGAGTCTGGCCTGGCTGGCTACGACTCATCGGCACCTCCGACTGCCGTCCGGACGCCCAGCTCATCCGGGAGGCAGACCCCGAGGAGGAAGTGGCACGAGAAGCCCGATGCCCGCTCGCAGGAGACGCTCGCCACGCTGGTCGGCGCGTCAACCAAGCTGGCAAACCCGAACTCCAAGGAAAAGAGGACGAGCCCTGACACGCCCACAAGCGCCATGAGACACGGCCACCGACGGAAGACTAGCGGCACGCGCATTCTGTCTATGATTGGTGGCAGGGCGCCAGAGGACCAAGCCCGCATCACCATCCATGTCGCCGACATCCTCCAGAGGCAGAAGTACCTGATCAAGATGTGCCGGGCGCTGATGCTGTTCGGCGCACCGACGCACAGGCTCGAGGAGTACCTGTCCATGGCTGCCAATGTTCTCGAGATCACCTGCCAGTTCTTGTACATCCCCGGCTGCATGATCATCTCGTTTGACGACGTACTCACCCACACGGCCGAGGTCAAGATCGTGCGCACGCAGCAGGGCGTCAACCTGGGGAAGCTCAAGGACATCCACGACATCTACAAGGAGGTCCTGCATGACTGCATCGGCCTGGACGACGCCGTCACCCGCCTGGACGAGATCATGATGGCCAAGGACCGCTTCCCGCTGTGGGTCGTGATCCTCACCTATGGCTTCGCCAGCGCGGTGGTGGCCTGCTTCTTCAGCGCCCGGCCCATCGACCTGCCGCCCATCTTCGTCATGGGCACGGCGCTCGGGTTCATGCAGCTGTACCTGGCGCCGATGTCGCGCACGTACAGCAACGTGTTCGAGATCGTGGCGGCGGTGCTGCTGTCCTTCATCGCGCGCGGGCTGGGCAGCATCCAGGGCGGCGGGCTGTTCTGCTTCTCGGCGCTGGCGCAGAGCTCGATCGCGCTGATCCTGCCGGGCTGGCTGGTGCTGTGCTCGGCGCTGGAGCTGCAGTCCAAGTCGATGGTGGCCGGGTCGGTGCGCATGGTGTACGCCGTCATCTACTCGCTCTTCCTGGGCTACGGCATCACGGTCGGCACGGCGCTGTACGGCGCCGTCGACCCCAACGCCGCCAGCGAGTCGACGTGCCGCGACCCGCTGTCGTCGCACTGGAACTTCCTCTTCATCCCGCTCTACGCCTTTTTTAGCACTGTCATGGTCCAGGCCAAGTGGAAGCAGATGCCCGTCATGATCCTCATCGCCACGGCCGGGTACGCCGTCAACTTCTGGAGCAGCCAGAAGTTCAGCGCCAGCGCCCCCATCGCCTACACCTTTGGCGCCTTCACCATCGGCGTCCTGGCGAACCTGTACAGCCGCCTCCGGCACGGCGTCGCCGCCGCCGCCCTGCTGCCCGCCGTCTACTGCCAGGTCCCCGGGAGTCTTGCCTCGTCGGGCGCCGTCACGAGCGCCATCTGCATCTCCCAGTCCCTTGCTAACAACAATGGGTCCGAGGCGTGCGACACCTCTAATAATCTTGTGAGTACTTACACACCCAACAAGCAACTTTGACCCCCCACTGTCGACGATTGGTGGCTAATATTCCGGTCCTGCAGGTTTTCAGCGTGGCGGCAAGCATGATTCAGATAGCGATTGGTATTACTGTTGGTTTGTTTCTCAGCGCACTCATCATATACCCCATGGGGAAGCGACGCAGCGGTTTGTGGACTTTGTAAAGGAAACCCGGGGGAGGAGAATCAGAGGAACAGGGTTGCGATTAGTTGCATTTGGACATTTTGGAGTCACGGAGTTGAGTGTATGAAAATATGGTGCCCTGGTTGAAAGAGCGGCTATCCAGATGTCTGTTTTCTCTTTTTTTACCACCGGATTTGTGGTCGTGGCGGCGGCGGCTAGCGTATCGATGAATTATCATATCCGTCCTGTTCGGGGCTTGGACTCTGCCACCTGTGTTCTGTGGATGTGCGAATTTGAATGCCTGTAAGGTGGTGCTTGAATGACTTCCTGATTGTTGTCTTGGAATTGTGTACTGTAGCATGTTGCATGTCATTTACCCTTCCAAATCATGGTGCCCACCCACCACCACCCGACTTGTTGGGTAAGCCCAGCACTTGACCAGGGCCAATATCTGAGTAATGAGATGTCCTCATCATCTAAAGCTTTTTTACGTTGTACAAAACCAACTGTATTGATCAATGTGGCGTCTTTCTGAAATGCTCCTGCCTGGCCCTAATGCGATCCTTCCCGCTACAAGCTGAAGCTGCGCCACGACTCACGCCAAGTCTCGCCAGGTTTCAACAAAGAACCACTGGGCCTGCTGACGGGCTATGCTCTGCGCCACGCCACGGGGCTGCCACTGCGCTGCTTCCTACTTAACAACACACTCCTGAAGTCAAGTCATATGAAGTCTTACCTCACCCGCCCCGGCCGCTTCCATCCCTTTGGTGACGTCCGACTCCAGCTCACTCCTGCTTACCCTTATATTTTACTTTCCAGCCGCATGCGACTCGCCTCTCATTTCCTAGGAATACGACTACGACACGAAACCCCATAGACTGCCCACTCGGGACATGACACAACCTCACCAGATCGAATAAACTTGTATCAATTTCAACAGGCGCAGATCAATATTTGTCACAATGCCGCCAGCAGGAAAAACCACCGGTCCGAGTCTTGACATCCAGCTGGACAGCCTCGGCCGACAATATCGGCCGGGAGATGTGATCACAGGCCGAGTTGTCAGGCGAATGCACGCCGTCAGCCCACAGGCTTCGGTCACAATCCAGCTGTTTGGTCGAGCAAAGTCCAAGATCGTCGTGGCGAGACATAACGGCAACAGCACCAGCTACAGCTACTACAGGAGCCGCTACAACTTTGTATGGGCCCAGCTAGACGTCAATGCAAGACGCTCTCTTGGGATGGGTGCTAACTTGACAGCCGACTAGTTCGACTCAGGATACATGCAGACACGCCAGCACCTCCACCAGGGGCCGATCCACATCCCCCAAGGCGGCAGCCCGGCCGTGTGGGAGTTTGCGATCGAGATCCCCAGGCACCCATCGCCGCGCGCCGTCGTGAGCGAGATGAAGAACCCAGAGGCCAGCTACCTGCCCGTCGCGGCAGAGAGCATCGCGTCGTGCCCGCTGCCGTCGTCGTTCGCCACGAGCGGCCGGCACGGCAACACGCGCTTCGAGGGCTACGTCGAGTACCATCTCGAGGCGTCGCTGCAGCAGCAGGGGAGCGGCAGCCGAGGCCGGTTCGAAGGCACCACGGCGACCCTTCCTGTCCGCATCTGCGCCCCGCCCATGCCGTACCCGCTGTCCGACTTCGACCTGGCCCGCCGCTCCGCCGGGCTCGCCGCCCGCTCGTACCGCCTCGTCCCGGGGATGGAGAGCGCCGAGCTGACGTTCAAGCAAAAGTCCAAGAAGTTCTTCGGGTCGTCCAAAGTGCCCACGTTTGGGTTCACCCTGCAGTACGACAGCCCCGGCGTGCTGCAGCTCGGCAACCCGACGCCGGTCCCGTTCCGCGTGCGCGTCGTGCCGGAGAAGAACCGCACCAGCGAGGTGCTCCACGGGGTGCCGCAGGTCGTGACGCTAAGCTCGCTGGAGCTCATGCTCAAGGCTGACACGCGTGTCATCGCGCCAGGCACGTGGGGGACTCATACCGGGGACGCCGTTGTTAAGCATAATGTCCAGCTGCCCGTGGCGTTCGCTGGGAGTGTGCCGGCTTCTGTGCTGAGGACCATGGATAGGGGGGCGAAGGGGAAAGAGGCTGCTGGGAAGCAGCCCGATCAGGGAGTGGTCACCAACGAAACGGGCGCCCGAGATGAGAAGCGTCCATTGCAGGCTAGAGCTCCCCGAGAAGACTCGGAAGAGGCAGGCCAGTCGTCTACTCCACAAGCAAACGACCAGCCTGCTCAGATTTCCAAAGAAGAACAAGTCGATACCGCGGCAGGGCCAAGCTGTGAGACGACCTCTCCGAAATTAGAAGAAGAAGAGCCAACAGCAGAATCATCGTCCCCACCATCATACCAACCGCGCAAGACCACTGAGCCCCCACCCCCACCACCACCACCAGCAGCATCCGAGATGCCCCCGGCATACCAGCTCCCCAGAGACCTCAGCAGCCGGGGCCCGCTGGTCATCCCGAGCGCGTGGGTCGCCGACGGCCCGTGGCTCGACGTCGGGGCCGCCACCGGCCTGCGCCTGCACGAGACGCACGTCATGGCGATGGGCCGCGCCGTCGCAGGGACGGTGTCGGACCCGATCTGCCCCGACTTCACGACGTACTGCATACGGCACTCGCACCGGCTGAAGTGGAAGATGACTGTTGCCGTGGGCGGTGAGACGGTCAGCCTGGAGGGGGAGAGGCCTGTCTCTGTTTTTGGGCCCGCCGAGTCTGGGTGAGTTCCTTCGCTCGGTGCGACTTCGTCGAGGTTGTTTGGTACGAGACTGGACACTTGTTCATTAAGGGGAGTGTTTGTGTACATGGCGTTTCGTGGGGTGAGGCTGGAGAAAACTTGTTCTTAAGATACCCAAATATAGATGAAATTATTATTTCTTACGCATGCTGATATTTGGATGGCCGACGAGGCACGCTTCCGAACTTCGCAGTAGTTATCCTCGGCGGCACAAATGAAGAGATCTGACGCCTCTTCCAAATATGCAGCTCCAGTTCGAGACCATTTACGCGGCCAACTTCTCCTTGCAGTCTTCTTCGACCGACCGATGAAACGTCGAGAATGCATGGCAGCTTTCGGGACACAATCTTGGCTTGAGTAAGTACTATTTATTTTGTTCACATAATCACCGCTCAGAATTGATACAAAGGCAGCCCCTGCCCAATATATCTCTCTCATCTCCTGCGCCACCCTGCGTCTATCCGTCTCCAGTGGCTTCAAGGAACGAGTCACGCCAGTACTGCATCCGTCAGCAAAATTCAATACTTATTACGTCGGACAGTCAATCATCTGCACACGTGGTAGCACATCGTCTTCTCCCCCAGCGATGCGACAACGTCGCGTCATATACCTCTAGCATATCTGTCCACATTGAAGTTGCAATGAACTTAAGGGTAGTCTATAATTTCCTAATTCTTAATTCGTCAAGGCTTTCCTTATAACCGAGGGCCAGTGATTTTAATGGCCTGCAGATAGAGGCTTTAGTTTGACTGCGTATGAGACGATATTCTCCATGAAATACGATAAAATTATAAAATACTATTAACTAGGAACTACTCGTTTTATACAAATTTGTTCCCCTCTTGTCCTCTTAATTCAAAGACGTCTTTTCAGTGCTCATAAACAATTGCCTCTTTTCTCCCGATTTAGTCCGGAAATCGACTCTGGACAATGCCGCGTGATGTGTGCAATGGTTTTCGGCGAATTAAGCCGGCTATATACAATGAAATTGCAGCAGCTAGTTAGACAGAGAGACTCAGCGTCAATTGTAAGAGAAACTGCAAACCACTCCTTCTTCTTCGGCGTTAAAGAAATCGTCGTCTTCATCGAAGGAAGCGTCTTCTTACGCGGTTGCTACTGTATCCATATATAGAATATAGAAGCCAGGCCGCCTTAATTTCATTAAGCGCCGGGGGGATTTCTCTCCACGCCGCATAATTACACAATGCTATTAAGTCGGCCTCATTACTAAGGAAAAGGCGAAATGGGTATTGCAAAATCTCTTAGCTAACGTTTTTAGTAATGGTGGTATGGGTCTATAATTTCTATGGCTTAGCGGATCACTGGTATAGTGCAGAAGTATTTAAACGGGCAGGGCCTAGTAGAGCCAGAACTGCTTATGACCAATTATTCTGCCACTTACTGCTCGATCTTGGTGCTCTCACACAAGGTGGAAGGCCCCCTTCCTTTCCCCCTCTTCTCTCGCTTCATCCCCCGCTTTGAAAGTAAAGCTGTCATAGGAGCTACTATACAATTGTAGCGCCACATCCCAGAGACTGACCAGGTTGGCTTCTTCGTCGGAACTCATCTGATCACTAATTGTACTTGGTATATTGTAATCCTCGCAATCTACAGATTTTTCCCTGTTCCCTGAGCTCCTGCAGCTCGTACTTTAGTACCTGGAGTTGGCATCCTGGATAAAGGTATCTCGATGCTGCTTCGCTACGTCTCTCAGATTTCTGTATGCTGTGGCTCCTTAAATAAACGTTTCTCGATCATTTATCAGAGTATAGGCTTTCAGCTGTATAATATGGTACTCGGGCTAGCCCCCTAATATCGTCGGCGCTGTGGGATGGTGTGCATACAACTTAAGTGTGCCGTCATAGTAGGTCAAGGAGTATATATAGGCCTTACCGTTGTAAACTGGTTCCTCCTGCCCGTAGTAGTTCTGCAGACTGTGTATAGCATAAGCACCAGCCGCTCTATCGTAGCAAGCTTATCGTATCGATACTGCTGCAGCTCTGTCTGGGCCCTTTACTTCTATAAAGAAGTTTGGCGCTATTCGTCTATACATTATTATAAAAGGGATAATATAATATTAGAGTTTATTGCGGATAGTTAGATTAAGTTGCTCCGGAAGAGCTCTAAGAGCGATATCGGGTTTTAGTGTTGGTATAATCCTGTTAGTAAGGGGATTAAGGTTCCCAAATGCTATATCTTTAGTGGAAGGATAGTTGTCTTTTAGAGGGCCAGTAATACTAGGGAACACATTTTTAAAAACATCCCTTTCGTCATTTGCTTAAGCACTTATCTCCTGGAAGGCGTTAAAAGCACTATCTAAGGAATGTAAGACCGAAAGTGATGGTTTTAGGATAACTAATGCTGCCCTTACTTTATCCAGGTTTAGCTTTTACGATATCTAGGTTATATAAATACTATAGTTAGTTAAATGCTGGCTGAATCTAAGGTTATAAGGTAAGGACTTCTGGGTTAATCCTAACTTTACAACAGCCGTTAAGTCGGTAGACTTACTTACTTAGCTTTAGGGCCGAGAGCTTATAGCGCCGGTGCGCGGTTATATAGTTATTAAAGGAGCAGGATAACCTTAAAGGTCACTATTAATAGGGCTTACAATATATATACGTGGTAATAGCAAAATAGGTTAGATTTTAATTTATTATTAACTAAAATCTATTGTAATAGGGCTAGCTAGTAATAAACCTTAAAAGGCCTATTATATTATATACTAATCTTTTAATATAATTACCGATATTAATAATTTTTTTAAAATTATAAATCTACCTAACCCTTATAAAAATAGCTTTATTAAAAATTATTATATATTAAAACTCTCTTTATCCCTATATTTCAATTAAGTAAAGGTTATAAATAATATATATCTATTATTATAAACTTTTTTATATTTTATATTATTTAAAATAAGTATTATATTAATTTATATTCTTTATCCTTAAGAATTAATCTTATTATATTTCTTTAATAAATATAGGATAGTTATTATAATAATCCTTTTATTAGGTTAATAAATATAATATAATTATTATAATAAAAAGTTTATTATAAGAATAAATATAAACGGAGGTTATAAAATTTAATTTAATTAAAAAATAAAGGTTATAAAACTTAATATAATCGAAATAAAGGTAAATAAAAGTTATAAAACTTAAAAGATTAAAGAAATTATAAACCTTGTTATATTTTATTTTAATATACGGTTATTATATTAAAAATTACTATTAATATTTTACTTATTATCTAATTTATCTCCGGCCTTATCTTTCCTGCTTTTTTTTTATTTTTTAAAAATTTAGGGTAATTTTATAAGCTCGCTTATTTACTAGAAATAAAGTTAAAACTTTAGGCTTAAGTTTTAATACTTTTAAGTTTAAGAATTTTATTATCTTTTTTATATAGTTATAAATATTCTTAAAGTATACCTTAAGAGGTAACTTAATAGCTTTAGCTTTAGCTTTATCTTTCTTTAATAGCGTTTTAAGTTTTTAAACCTATAAAGATATAATATTTATAATATACTGCCCTTAAATATATAAAACTTTATCCTACTTTATTAGGTATTAAAGTTAGGTAAGTATTATAACTTATTTATTAATAACCTTATTATTATCTTTATAATATTAATTTTAAAGCTTTTTAAGGATCGATAAGCTATTATTAAATACTATAATAATAATAATTATAGCCTTTATATATATATTAAAAGTAAACTTTTAATATTTACCTTTATTATTCTTTACTCCTTTAATTATTAACCTTAAATTTCTAATAATATTATTTAATAAATACTACTTATTTTAATTAATAATATTATTAATAATCTCTTTTACTTTAGCCTTAATCTTATTATTTAAAAGTAGTATATTAATTTAGTTTTTAGCTTATTTTTTATATATTATAATATTAGTAATTTAACTTAAATTTCTAAGTTTTATATAAAGCTTATATCTTTTTTCTTTTTTATTATTACCTTTATTATTAGGGGTAATAACGGTTATAGAAAAAATATATATATTATTACTATTATATTTAGCTTTAATAATAACTTTACGCTTTTTAATAATCTTTATATAAGCCTTATTATTAATATTAATATTAGGGCCGATTATAATAGCTTTATTATATATATTTTTTATAATAATAAGCTTAATAGCAGGCTTAATAATAATTATAAAGACTTTATCTTATATATTGTTAGCAGTATTAAGGGCCTTATTTTATATTTCTTTAATAATTAAAGCTTTTATAACGGTTATAGTAGCTTTATCTTATATATTCTCCGCGATTAAAGGCTTTATAGCGATTATAAGGTCTTTATTTTATATATCTTTTATAGTTATAAGCTTTACTATAATTATAGCATTTTTATTCTATATATCTTTTATTATTATAGGTTTAATAGCGGTTATAAGGGTTTTATCTTATATATCTTTTATAATTATAAATTTAATAGCAGTTATACGCTTTTTATTTTAAATCGCTATATTATTAATATTAATTATAATTTAAAGGTTATTAATAACCTATTATTCCTATTTTTTAATTATAGGTATATTACTTATTATATTTTTATTATTAGATTTAAGTTTTTATTTAATTTTAAAGTTAATAAAGTTTATATAAGCTTTATTATTAAATTTATCGAAGGATTTATTAGATATTATATCTTTATTATTAAAGTTATCGGTTTTATTTTAAATATTATTAGCTTAAATAACGGTTATATTATTATTAATAAAAATAAAAAAAGATATCTTTCTTATATCGAAGTAATAGTTATTAATAAATAATAGTTATATTAATATAATATTTAATATTAAAATAATTAATAAATAAGTTTATAAGTTATTAAGCGCTTATAAAACTTAAGATATTAAGTTTATAATATAATAAGTATTATATTATTATTATAAATAACGTTAAAAAATTAAGGAATTAAATTTATAGTATAATTAATAATATTAAGATCTTAAATAGTTTAATTTATTATACTATAAGGTTTATAAAGGCTTAATATTTAAAGATATTAAAAATAAAAGTTTATATATATAGGTTTAAATAATTTAAATAAGAATATATTTATAATAGTTAGCTATATTATTATAATATATTACCCTTAAAAAGCGTTATTAAATAATTAAATAATTAATATAATTTTATAATTATAATTAAGTTAAATTATTACTATAAATTATAAATATTTAAAAGTTTATAAAGTAAAGGTTAAAAAGTATAAGTTTATAAATAAATAAAGGGAAAGTTAAAAGTAATAAGTTTTAAAATTATAATATTATAAATTAATAAATTAAATATAGGTTATAAGTTATAAGTGCTTAAATAATAATTATAATTTATAAAGAAAAAAAAGTTATATTTTTTCTATAAAACTATTTATATAAATATAAAGCTTATTATAATTAATAAGTTATTAAAATATTATATTTAATAATAATTTAATTATTATATTAATAAAATTATCTTTTTTATTAATTTAATAAATTTTATTAATATTTTATAACTTATATACTTATTATAATAATATAA